>JAJOOF010006475.1:0-37855 GCA_029582545.1 Solanum lignicaule
AAAATTCTACATTGACCTTTGTTAAAACCTTACACCTGTCATAATAGATTATTTTTCTGCCTGAATTAAGATAGTTAAATTAATGAATTTTAGATATCCAATGATTGCAAAGAAATAAAAAGAATTTAACTCCAATAATGTGTTTTCTTACTTTTTAGATACACTATATAATTCTATTAAACATCGATCCCATGAGAAAATTACAAATATTTCTTCATGTAGTAAAGAAAATCATATATAAAGTTATTTAAAAATATACAAATATTATATATGTATATATCAATTTGATTCTCTTTTTTCTTACTCACCAAATCGAATCAAGCCTCATTAATTTTCTTTAATCAATTTGATGTGATTTTTTTATTTGATTTATACATCCTTACGTGTATCCCTTATTAAATATTGGTCTAATAGCCTCACTTGGCTAATATTCTGATTAAATAATTGTCATTAAATATAAACAATATATGTGTGAATGACAGAATAATTATGGTGCAATGGATAGAGTTACTTTTTTTTTTTATAAAAAAAAATAGAAGTCTTAAAGCTCGAACTTTAAACATGATATTCTCTCCGTCCCATTTTATATGTTATCTCATTCTATAAATAATTGGACCATAATACTTGTTATTTTATAAAATTTATACATAAATTATCATATTTTGCCTATTATATCCTTGATGGAGTAGTCAATTAATCTTGAAAATGAATTCATCATTTATTATAAAGTTGACTTAAGAAAACATTAAATAAGGATAAAAGAGTAAAGTTACGTCATTTCTTAATGCAAGTACAAAGTAAAAACATATAAAATGGAACGGAGGAAGTAAGATTCTTGATAAAGAGTGTTTCTAGTCAATTAATCTTGAAAATGAATTCATCATTTATTATAAAGTTAATTTAAGAAAACATTAAATAAGGATAAAAGAGTAAAGTTACGTCATTTCTTAATGCAAGTATAAAGTAAAAAATGTGACATATAAAATGGGACGGAAGAAGTAAGATTCTTAATAAAGAGTGTTTCGCCCCCACCCACCCACCCCCCACCCCAATGGGACTCTACACAAAATAAATTTAAATGGGTAAAGGGTCAAAAATGCCCTTAAGGTATTGGAAATGGCTCAAAAACGCTCTTCTTTCATCTATTGGATCAAAAATGCCCTTTCATCCATTTATTTGGATCAAAAATGCCCTTAGAGTTAAATTTAAGCCTAAAATTACCCTTACCTTTAACAGAAGCTGATGTGGCAAATATATATTTGTTAATTAAATATGTGGAATTATTTTATTGGTCCACATATAATTAGACCCACTTTCATTACCAATCATACCCATCAATCCAAACCCATTTTTAAAAGACCCAACTCTTTCTACCTTCATCTTCATTTTCATCTTCCTTCTATAAAATTATTTGGAGGATTAATAAAATACTATCAAATTCTTTCGGTATTCTTGGATCTTTGAAAAAAGGTTATAAAAATTTCTATGTATAAGTGCAATTTAATTTTGTGGTAGTGAAGATAAGTGCAATTTAATTTGTACACCAAAACGTATCAAAAGAATGAATGATTTACTGAGATGGGAACAAAAAAATCCTTCAATCAATCTCCCATGGAAGAAAGACACGATTCTACTTTTCATCGAATCGAGCCATGTTTATTATATTTCAAGAAAACTGGAGCCTCTAACAGTAGAGGAGGAGTTCAATCTCCAATTAGCTCATGAAAGACTTTGAAAATTTCTGAGAAATGCTTGGAACATCATGTTCTTTTACTGATTGTTTTGATATTATTTTATTAATCCTCCAAATAATTTTGTAGAAGAAAGTGGGCGAAATGGGTCTGGGTTTGGGTTAATGAGTAGGGTGTACAAAATTGAACCGAAAATCGAATCAAATCGTAAATCGAGTCAACCCGAAAAAAAACCCGACTAGTGATTTGGTATTGGGAAAAAAAACCCACTATATTTGATTGTTTTGGTTTTAACTAAAAAAAACCAACCCAACATTATATATGTAATTTTAAAATTTTATTTTATACATAAAAATATTTACTTAAATATATTTTTAAAATATTTCTTATACTATTTCGTAGTTTTTATCTTTTAATATATTATTTCAAGTTTAAAACTTAGAATTCGGATTGGTCCAATAAAGATTATAGTTCATAGATGTTGATAATTATAATAAAACTTAAATCAAAATCAAATTAATACTAATGCAAAAAGAAAATCAATTAAACACTAAGAATGACAATAATATTGAATATGTGTTCTTTAGTTTTACATTGGTTTAGACAATTAAAATACATAATCTAATTTTAATTTTCCTTAAATATTTAGTAATGTAATTAATACTTATTAAACTTATTTTAGCATGATTTAGTACTTTTAAATTATGATCATTTTCATTATGACTTTGCAATATTTATTTTATATGATGATTTCATTATTATTTTTATTGAATATTTTTGTGTCATCAGTACTAATCTCATATTTTTTTATTTTTTTTTAAGAAACACCTTAGATAATTGTATTTTGGTTGGACTAAGAAATATTTGGAGCACAAGTTACTTATATGTTTGTATGCAAACTTTACCGAAAAAATCCAAAAATCTGAAAAATTCCGAAGTTTATTAGTTTGGTTTGATTTATAAATTTAAAAATTTGACACAATGGTTTGGTTTGGTATTTGAAAAACCCGAACCAACCCGAGGTTGAAAAACCCGAAAAAATCCAAATTTTTATTAGTTTGATTTGGTTTATAAATTTAAAAATTTTACACAAATAATTTGGTTTGATATTTGAAAAATCCTAACCAACCCGGTCATGTACACCCCTATTAATGGGTATGAATGATTGTGAATGAAAGTGGGTCTAATTATATGTGGACCAATAAAATAATTCCACATATTTAATTAAAAAATATATATTTGCCACATCAGAAGTGTTAAAGGTAAGAGTAATATTAGGCTTAAATTTTACTCTAAGGGCATTTTTTTTATCCAAATAGATGGATGAAAGGGCATTTTAGCCATTTTCAATACCTTAAGGACATTTTTGAGTCATTTCCAATACCTTAAGGGCATTTCAAAATGGGACGGAGAAAGTAAGATTCGTGATAAAGAGTGTTTCGCCCCCACCCACCCAACCCCACCCCAATGAGACTCTACACATAATAAATTTAAATTAATGAAGCTTTCACACAAATATCAAACATTGAATGAATTAAAAAAAAAAGTCAGTTTCCATCCATCTCCACAATTAAGTTTCACCTCTGTATTGGGTCCACTGGGTTTGGAATAAAAATCGAAAGCCAAAAAAAATAAATAAAAAAATTGCTTCGTTTTTTAATTTTTTTTGTTCTATTTTAATTTAGTATGAAATTTAGAAAGAATTTTTAAAAAAATCTCATCATCTTAAATTAAAGATGTATTATATTTTATCAAAGTATTTTTAAATTTCATGATCTTAAATTAATGATATATTAAAGTATTTTTTAATCTCATCATATCAAAACATATCATGTGAAAAATTGAAATAAAAAAGTTACTAAAAAAAAGAGGCATTCACTTTTAAACGAAGTAAAAAAAATAGGACAAATAAATCGAAACAGGAAAAATAATAGCAATCTCATTATCTATCTATATATTCATTGCGTCTCCAAAAGAGTACGGGCCAATGGTCAATTGAAGTGAAGGTAAATTTTAGTGATTAAAGCTCAAATCTCAATAAATAAGATAAGAAATAAGAATTAATTACATTAAATATCTCTTATGACTATGTTTTGAATACACTTTTCTGTATTTTAAATCAAACATAAATACCCCGTGCAAATAATGTGGCCTGTGGGTGTAAAATGATAATTAGTGACCACTCAAGTCTCTTACATATATATAAAACATTAATAATATTCTTTTTCTTGTGAAAATATGCATTTATTATTTATATATACTTGCTGGTAAATTGGAGCAGAGTAAATTTCACTCATTGATTTTCATATTGAAGAAGAATTTATTTTCCGGTCAGTGCAAAATTATATCTTTTCAATTTTGGATGTGTACAAGTAAACACTTAAACTTGTATAAAGTTGAACAAGTAAACACATGCGTCAACTATGACATCCTATGTGTCAATTCACATCCCTATGTGGCTTCCTACGTGTATTATGTCACATAGGACGTGTGTGTTTACTTGTTTAACTTTATACAAGTTTAAGTGTTTACTTGTGCATATCCAAAGTTGGAGGGCATAAGTGTGAGTTGAAACCAAGTTAAAAAGCATGTTTATGTATTGTGCCTATTTTAAATTACAAAATTCAATTATCACTTGGAAAGAAATAACTTCACTAGAATGTTCTATTTATATAAAAGTTTTCTACTCCCTCCGTTCAAAATTACGTATTACTTATTTCTATTTTTGACTTTTATTTTTACTTGTCATTTTTGACATATCAAGAAAATACAACATAATTTCCTATTTTACCCTTAGCTTATTTGCTTAGACTTTTTGAAATTGCAAATGGTCAATTTCAACAAGTATCAATTAATAGGGGTAATATGGTAAAGTCATCATGCTAATCAATGTTTTCTTAATGAGTTTGTCAAGTTAAAAAGTGACAAGTAATTTTGAACGGAGGGAGTAACATTTTCACATGTTATTCAATACTCCATTCGTCCCTAATTACTTGTCTACTTTTGAATTGACACACCTATTAAGAAAATAATTATTGACATAGTGAGTTTATCATTTTACCCCTATTAATTATGAATTGAGTGAATTAAAAACTTAAGATTTTCAAAGTTATACATTTTTCAAAGCAATTAATTGAGAGTATAATAGGTAAAAAAAATTGTCATTTCTTAATTTGTCAAAATAGACAAGTAATTAGGGACAACTAAAAAGAATAAATGGACAAGTAATTAGGGACAGAGGGAGTAGCTATTTATACTAGTTTTGTATGGTTAATTGTTTTCCTTCCTCATTTAAAAAAGAATGAACTACTTTCATTTTTAGTCCGTTTATAAAAAAATGACCTTTTGCTTTTTTAGCAACATTTTAATTTCAATTTTTTCACGTGACATGTTTAAGACCGCAAGATTAAAGGATATTTTGATACATTTGACATAATTTTGATTTAAAACTACACGATTCAAAAATCTTTTTTATTTTCTTAAACTTAATATCAAGTCAAAATAAATCTTTTTTTTTTTTTTAAAAAAGGGGAGAAGTCATAAATATTCCTTTATCTACTGAACTTACCGTAATTATGAAGGTTTTGGCACATAAAAGAGGTGATCTCGGATGTATTTTGTTATACCCACATTTTTTGGATAAAAAAACATAAGTATTAGTTTATTAAAATCTATTACATATGTATAACAATATTAATTAATTATAGTTATAGTATAACAATATATTTACTCTCATAGCAGATTCTAACATTAAAATAGTGATACTTAAGTGTGTTTGATACAAAGAAAAATATTTACTACATTGTAAGTGATTTTTTCTTATGTTTTGTTATTTAATTAGAAATAAGAAATTAATATTATCTCAAGAGAAGTTAAACATAATTTGAACAAATACTATAACACTAGATTCGACTACGACCCCGAACCCTGACTCCCGGTTTGACAATGACCTGACTTTATATCAAAACTTGACTCCCGGTCCCGACTCGAGACTTGGGAGTTTGAATATCTAAATTTTAACAACACTAGTTACATTTGTTTTTTTTTTGTTTACACTTCACCTGAAATTAAACTACTTAAAAAGTCAAGATAATAAAGAGTACAAACCGGTTTTAGTTATTCCAATGTTTTTGTTAACCATTCAACATAAACTACCCGTAAAATCAGTTTAATTAGCTACGGAGGTGAAGTTACTTGAATTTTGATCAAATTACCTTGTTGTTATTGGATATGACCTAATATTATTAGGGGAAAAAGATTCTTATAGCTCAAAATTTGTTTTAATTACGTTTATAAAGTTGAGAAACAAAATCAAAATTTGAATACTTGTTAATTTAAATGTCATATTTAGTGCCTCGAAAGTGTGTAAAAGATTTTATCAGACTTTCACGTATCAATCGACATAAGATATGCAATTATATCATAGTATATATAGCGGATATTGAACCTCCTTAATAGTATCTTGAAGGAGAAAAAAGTTTAATTACGAGAAGCACGTACATATGTATTTTTCCAAATTAAAATCCTAACCAAACATTACATCTTAAGGAATACTAAGGAGCACCAAATTAAAATCCTAACCAAACATTACATCTCAATCTAAGGAATACTAAGGAGCGGGAGTGAAAAAACCATTGTCTTGACCGCTAAAAAACCCATAGGCTTGTTTCCAAAAACGCAGAAATCCAAAATGGCTAAGTGTGACATTTGCCGTGTTTATAACCCAGATTCAGAATGCTTGGCTGAGAGTTGCCTCTTTGTCAAGTATGGGGTAGCTCATAAGGTGAACAACGATGCTGCTTTCAGCGCAAAATTCGGTGAACTTAATGACATCCTCTCCATTTAGTCAATCCAGCTTCTAATGGAGATCATGTGAGTTTTTCCTTTTTTTTTTTTATAGTTATTGTTAGTTTTACCCAATTTTCTAAGTTAGAAATCATATGTATTAGTTTTTTGCTTTACTGTTAGCTCAAATGCTAGTTTCAAAGTTAAAACAATTTCTATATGATGAAAGTTTAAGTATATTGGGTATTTCATAAACGATAAAAAAAAACATAACCAATTTCCCTCAAAAAACAATGCAACATTTATTGTGGATTCATGTACCGTAAAAAGCATATACAATTTCTCCTCAAAGAACAATGCATCATTTGTCGTGAATTCGTGTACCATTTAAACATATGAGATAAAATAAATAGAATAAGAAAAATGTATGTTGTCACTGGATCAATTACCTTGTTTGAGAAGATGAAAGTCTTGCATTGATTTTATGAAGAATGGAGAAAGGTTTCATTGATGAAAACATGATATTTCAGCATATTTGAGAATATTACGATTTGACGGGTGAATTTGACCCAATTTTGGGGTATTGGGATAGAAATGAATTAAGAAAGAAAAAAAAAAAGGAAAGAGAACAAGTTAAATATAATTAATAAATCAAATAAGAATTACTAAAAAAAATTAAAATAATTATTGAAGGTGTGATATGCTTTGATATGTCATTATTAAATATATCTTGTGAAATATTTCCTTTATTATATATGAATTAGATTGTTGTAAAACAAATATAGAATATTAGATAAAAATTAAAATTAGGTAAATCAATAAAATAAGAATTGAAAATTAAAATTAGATAAATCAATAGAATAAGAATTGAAAAGAATTTACAAGATTATATTGGGTATATCGTTACTTATTAAAGAGTAAAGTGTCAAGAACATACTTAAATTATCTCATTTTATTGAGTTTCAAACTTAAACTATTGAGAATGTGAGTTTCATACCTAAATTATCACTCATTATTTTGAGAAATACACAACTAATAATTTAGGTATGAAACTCAAAAAAAGAGATAATTCAAATATGTTTTTGACATTCCTCCCTTTATTAAAATAATTTTTATCTATACCTAATTTTAGTAAACTATAGTCAAAGTACATTTGTCTCCTCCTTCTTCTTTTTAATTTTTTGCACCAAACAAATTTTATTGTAAGAAATTTTATCAAGTTTCTTGAAAATGATTAAATTTTTGGACAAAGCATATAATTTTATCGAGGAAACTATATGTGTGCAATAAATTTTAAAGTGACAGAAAATAAATTACAATCACAAAAAAATATGAAGAAACATAATTTTATTCATCAGGATTGTGGGTACAATTATGTTCCTCCCTTGATTCTCCTCTCATAAGATTTATCCATGATTCGAGGGCCATTAGTGGCGTGTTTCTCGAACTAGGATGATTTAGATTTGACCTCTCTATATGAATATTCCATCAATTTGTGGAATATTCGAGATCTCGATCTCTTTATGAAATTTTTGAGATGCCTTTTAAGAGAATTTAGTACCCTTTTTATAGGCATAAACTAGGGTTTAGGGTTGAGTAACCTCCAAGAATCCTAATTTGAGTTGAACACAATTTGTAGAGTCCCAACTCGAATTGAACGCATCTTGTAGAGTCCCACAAAATTTCAATGTCTACAAATGCCCCATGCTTCAAGGCTTGTCGGAGTGTAACTTGATGAAACTCAAAGACGAGGCTTGAAGTACTCATTCTTCCACCTTTGCAGCTTCAAATTTTCAGATTTGACTTAAGAGAGAAGAGAGGAAGGGCAGATTTGGTCCCACTAGGCGTGCCAATTTGTTTGCAACAAATTTTAAAGTGATAGAAAATAAATTACAATCACAAAAAAATACGAAGAAACATAATTTTATTCATCAAGATTATTGCGGGTACAATTCTGTTCCTCCCTTGATTCTCCTCTCATAAGATTTATCCATAATTCAAGGGTCGTTAGTGGCGTGTTTCTCGAACTAAGATGATTTAGATTTGACCTCTCTATATGAATATTCCATCAATTTGCGGAATGTTCGAGATCTCAATCTCTTTATGAAATTTTTGAGATGCCTTTTAAGAGAATTTAGTACCATTTATATAGGCATAAACTAGGGTTTAGGGTTGAGTAGCCTCCAAGAATCCTAATTTGAGTTGAACACAATTTGTAGAGTCCCAACTCGAATTAAACGCATCTTGTAGAGTCCCAATGTCTACAAATGCCCCCTACTTCAAGGCTTGTCGGAGTGTAGACTTGATGAAACTCAAAGATGAGGCTTGAAGTACTCATTCTTTCACCTTTGCAACTTCAGATTTTCAGATTTGATTTAAGAGAGAAGAGATGAAGGGCAGATTTGGTCCCACTGGCATGCCAATTTGTTTGCAACAAATTTTAAAGTGATAGAAAATAAATTACAATCACAAAAAAATACGAAGAAACATAATTTTATTCATCAAGATTGCGGGTACAATTTTGTCCTCCCTTGATTCTCCTCTCATAAGATTTATCCATGATTTGAGGGCCGTTAGTGATGTGTTTCTCGAACTAAAATGATTTAGATTTGACCTCTCTATATGAATATTCCATCAATTTGTGGAATATTCGAGATGTCGATCTCTTTATGAAATTTTTGAGATGCCTTTTAAGAGAATTTAGTACCCTTTATATAGGAATGCAAGTGGCAAACACTCCACAACTTTCTATCCTTCAATTTCTCTTAAAACTCATGACCAGATCAACATTCAACATCCATTTAACTTGTACTTTTCGGTGGCTTCACAACTATCTCCTCTTCAATTATATTCTTTGACGGCTTCCCTGCGATTACTAATTTGAGTTTTAGCCACATATAATCAACAACGACAATACCATATATCTAGTGTAATCACATAAGTAAGGGATGTAATGTTTGGTTAGGATTTTAATTTGAAAAAATACATATGTACGTGCTCTCGTAATTAAACTTTTTCCCCCTTCAAGACTCTATTAAGGAGGTTCAATATCCGCTATATATAGATATAATGGTAATAATTTTGACATTGCATATATAGTGTTTAATTTTTCGACGAACCTTTGCTATACCAGCTCCAACTCTCAATCACGTACCATGATATAATTGCATACTTATGTCGATTGATGTGTGAAAGTCTGATAAAATCTTTTACACACTTTCAAGGCACTAAAAATGACATTTAAATTGACAAGTATTCAAATTTTGATTTTGTTTCTCAACTTTAAAAACGTAATTAAAACACATTTTGAGTTATAAGAATCTTTTTCCACTCATAATATTAGGTCATATCCCATAACAACAAGGCAATTTGATCAAAGTTCAAGTAACTTCACCTCCCTAATTAAATTGATTTTACGGGTAGTTTATGTTGAATGGTTAACAAAAACATTGGAATATCTAGTCTAGTTTTATTCCGTTAATTAAAATAGGACGAAATAAGATTAATATTGGCAAACACATTTTAAAATAAGCAAAACCAACAACATTGACAAACAGGTTTTGGCTTTTGATTTTCTTCCTAATCTAAATTACTCTCCCATTAACTTTATAATAATAATAATTATTATTATTATATTAAAGAAGGTGAATGAAGATTTGCACGGTATTAATTAGGAGAGAAATGATCACTTATTGTTCCAACAATAATAATGATGAATAAGGAGAATGAAGAGTTGGGGTCACCCGATGGTTATATAGTAAGAATGCATAATTGTTAAACAAACTTTCATTTCACTCAGTTGATCACTAATCACTTTTATTATATTCTTTTGTTTTTTATAGGAGAAAAATGTACGTGTACATTCTAAAACTTCATACAGAGCTTGCAATGTGATAGGAATGGATGTTGAAATTCATCTTTTCACAAATTTGGCCTTCTAACAAGCATAGCAAGTAACTAATACATTTTCATGCTTCGAAAACTTCTTTTTTAATATTTAATTCTTAGGCAATTATTGAAGGAATTTAGCGCGTTTTCACTGATTTACATACTTTGGGTAAGTGAGATGGAAACTCTCTTCTTCCTTTCTTTGTCATTTCACTTAATTGTGTTATGTAAGTTGATCATCGAAAAGGTGCTACATTTATCTTTCTTTCATTAAATTTATTCCCCTTATTTTATTAGAGCTTAGTTTTCCTGTTTCATATCATATCTAGCTAGCTACAAACTTTGGAAGAAAATTATTATAGATAATAATGATGGTCATATCTAAGTATTATGTTGATTACCTAATTTTTTATTGCATTCAACTAAGTACCGGCTCAAAGTGTACGAAAAAGGCATTCATGTTAGTAATGTTTACGTGCACTTGTTAAATTTAGAGCAAGAGTTCCTTATATTATCTATGAAATTAGCAAATTGTTTCACTAAACTTTTGAGTAGTGAAGATTAAAACGATGATATGATATAAAGTCAAAATTAAAGTTAAGATATATCATACCAAATACACCCTAATTAAGAGCAATGGACATTTGTTTTATTTTTCTTCTAAATTTTTAGTCCTCTATGCAGGAATACCAAGGAGGACTGGAGGAAGAAAAACGCTGACAAATCAATTTTCTAATAAGGAAAATAATATATGTCATTTCAAAGTATTCCCAAAATTTCAGGTATAATTCTAGTTTACTCCATTTTTAGCTTTTAAAGAATATGTTGTCCCTTTTTAAAGAAGGATTTTTGCCGGTATGATTGTCCACCAAAATAATAATTGACAAAAATATATAATAAATATACATATTTTATATGTAATTATTGTATATTTTTCATATATGACTTGTGGAATGCTGGTTATAATAATTTCTTTGCTTTTTGTATACTTTGTTTCACCATTCTTTTTAAATTAAAGTTATGGTTGTATAATTTTCCACAGGAAATGATGAAGTTGATACAAATAATGTCCCTCTTGAAAAACATCACATGAACGTTGAGGTTATTAATTTCTATCCTTGCATTCAACACCCCACTTTTCTTTTACATTTGATAATTTAGAAGTCAAATGAAAAAAAATAAAAAATAGTACAATTTTGGTCAAATGAAAAAAATAAAACATACTAATATCCAATATGTATTCCACTCACCTCCCTTGTTCAAGATATTGTGTAACCAAACTAGTTTAGGTGATATATTTTTTTTATATCCCCAAATAATGCATCTTTTATTAAATTTTAGGTTTTTAAATATAAAGGTACACCATAGGGTGCAATTCTCTGTTATAAAGTGTAAAGAGAATTTACGAGAGTTTTTTGTTTGATAATTAACACAAAAGAGTAAGTTTGGAAGGTTAGACAAATTTAGTCACTTAAATTAGTTTGGTTAAAAAATAAAGGGAAAAGGGTCAAATATGCCCCTAAACTATTCGAAAAGGTCTAAATATACCCCTCGTTTAAAGTTTGGCTTACTTGTGCCCTTGCCGTCCAACTTTTCGTCTAGATATGCCCTTATAGGCGTTAAATGCCAAATGGAATTGCCACGTCATTTTTACATTACCACGTGGCATTGGAAAAGGGTCAAACATACCCCTAAACTATTCGAAAGGTCTAGATATACCCCCTTTTAAATAAACTACCCGACCCGTTTTCAACAAAAAAAATTTTATTATTATTTTTTGGTAAATCCCGAAAATGAGTAATTGACTAATAAAAAATAGGAAAAATATGAAAAAAAAAAAAATTAACGCCAAAAATTCACAAATAAATATAGTAACCTTAAATTCAACAATTTCAACGATTTTTTTAAATTTTTATTTTTTTTCGATAAATCACGAAAATGAGTAATTGATTAATAAAAAATATGAAAATGACTTTATGCTGAATTTTTAGGTTATATTTTTCATATTTTTTATTAATCAATTACTCATTTTTGGGATTTATCGAAAAAAATAAAAATTTAAAAAAATTGTTGAAATTGTTGAATTTAAGGTTACTATATATATTTGTGAATTTTTGGCATTAATTTTATATGTTTTTCCTATTTTTTATTAGTCAATTACTCATTTTCGGGATTTACCAAAAAAAAAAAAAAATTTAAAAAAAATTGTTGAAAACGGGTCAGGTAGTTTATTTAAAAGGGGGTATATCTAGACCCTTTCGAATAGTTTAGGGGGTATATTTGACCCTTTTCCAATACCACGTGATAATGTAAAAATGACGTGACAATTCTATTTGGCGTTTAACGCCCATAAGGGTATATCCAGACGAAAAGTTGGACGGCGAGGGCACGAGTGAGCCAAACTTTAAACGGGAGGTATATCTAGACCTTTTCGAATAGTTTAGGGGCATATTTGACCCTTTTCCCAAAAATAAATTAAAATAAAGAATCTAAATGCAATATATCAAATATAAAAGAAGGCAAGCATTATATTGTAAAAGTAAACAAAAAGGAAGGTCTCCTAAATTAATATTTTAGATTTTTTTAACATTATTAAATTATATGGGATTTCCGAAATGCTCCCTATGCTAGCATAACTCTTTTTATATTTTATAAATTTGTTTATGTTATAGCATAAATAGGAGGTCCTCTATATCATTTATAATCAAACTCACAAACATATAATCAGACTTCTCTATAACAATCATCCTTCATAATGACTCTACAATAATTACATTTTTTTTTAAATCGATGTTTCATGCTATATTTATATTATATTATTTTATATTATATATTTAGTAACATTTCCCTATAACAACCAAACAATATCGAGACAAACGTTGCCGTTATAAAGAAGTTTGCATATAATTACTATTATACGTCGATATAGTTATTACGTTGTAAGTTTATATATAAACTAAACGACGTGTAGGCTTGCCGAATTTTGGCGACAAGACTTGAAGTACTCTACTTCATGAATGTGTTTTCATTTTTTTTTAGACTTGTCAACGTGTAGGCTTGCTGAATTTTGACGACGAGAGTTGAAGTCTTCATGAATGCATTGTTGAGACTTCAAGAGTATTTGTTTCTTGTCGTCGCATTCTAATTAGGTCACTACAAATGATTTGTTTGTAGTGGTCTCAATTTTTTTTCTTTAAAAAATATTCTTGCTCGACAACCAAGTGGACCCTCTATATTGATTTCAAAAAGATGGGTCTAGTGAGTAGTAACATTATTTTTCCATGTGATCTTCCTTGCAAGGTTTAAGAAGAAAAAAACAAGAAGATTGATTGGATTTTGAATCAAATAAAAAAGAATATTAATTTTTCTTTGGTATCCAAGTCAATGAAAATATTCTTCTTTCCTTAACTTTTTAATTGGTTCATCCTTCCATATTGGTGTGGCTTCAAAATGGACAGTGAATATCTCAATCCAAATCAGATTTTCATCTTCCAAATTCACCTTATTATGCGTTGTGGAAGGATTAGAAATCATTGACAAGAATCACTATATAATCCGCTCCAATGCATAAAAAATTTCATCACAAAAACTTTAGACGCTGCAAAAAAAAAGAAGTTATCCGAGTGTATTCAACTGTTCAGTTGCGACATCGCTTGTTTTTTACCAAATTGAGAGACGTAGCATCCACCATATCTCAAAAGCTTCAAGTAAAAGTACTCTTGCTACTTTCTCAGGTAACTTAGAATCTTGTTTAGCAGTAACCCGTTTTGATGGTTCAGCCTTGCGCGTCTGTAGATTAAAATTCATATCTAATTGTAGAAAAATCGAAATCGCAAGCTGTTTGATTTTTCCGAAACTAGAAACACGGGGATATAACATTGGAAAATAATTGCAGCCAAAATTCTATGTCATTGCTACAATTTTTATCTTCAATGTTGAACATGTTTCTGATTGACAAATTTGCGCGTCCGTAGTGTAAAATTTATTTTTAATTGTAGAAAAATCGAAATCGCAAGCCATTTGGTTTTTTCGAAACTAGATACATGGAACTACGACATATAATATATTTGTAGCCAAATTCCTCTTCAATTGCTACAGTTTTAATCTTCAAGGTTGAACCCGTTTCTGATTGGCAGATTTGCGCGTCCGTAGTGTAAAATTTATTTCTAATTGTAGAAAAATCTAAATCGCAAGCCTTTTAATTTTTTCAAAACTAGAAACATGGAACTATGACTTATAAAATATTTGTAGTCAAATTCCTCTTCAATTGCTACAGTTTTGATCTTCAAGGTTGAACCCATTTCTGATTGACAGATTTGCGCGTCCGTAGTGTAAAATTCATTTCTAATTGTAGAAAAATCTAAATCGCAAGCCTTTTAATTTTTCGGAAACTAGAAACATGGAACTACAACTTATAAAATATTTGTAGTCAAATTCCTCTTCAATTGCTACAATTTTGATCTTCAAGGTTGAACCCATTTCTGATTGACAGATTTGCGCGTCCGTAGTGTAAAATTCATTTCTAATTGTAGAAAAATCGAAATTGCAAGCCGTTTGAATTTTTCAAAACTAGAAACATGGAACTACGACGAAAATATTTGTAGCAAAATTCATCTTCAATTGCTACAGTTTTAATTTTCAAGGTTGAACTCGTTTTTGATGGTTAGATCTAAGTATTATGTTGATTACCTAATTTTTTTATTTCATTCAACTAAGTACCGGCTTAAAGTGTACAAAAACGGCATCCACATTAGTAATGTTTACGTGCACTTCTTAAATTTAGAGTAAGTTTCTTAATATGTCACATATCATCAGATGCTATATTCTCTTAATAAGTTTTACATAATTCAACATATCTTATTTTCCAAACAAATAACTAAAACTTAAATGAAAAGAATTAGTTGTCACCCTTGTATTTGTATAGAGAAACATATATTTAGATATTTTAGTCTAGAAGATTATATTGGAAATCCTTCTTTTCATTTATTTTTGGATGCAAAAGTAAGCTTTATATAGAAACATATTAATCAATACAAGCTTTTTTGTATTTATAAAAATATAATGTGATAAATATTTATATCGACATGAGATTAGATTTACATAAATTTTAGATCATAATAGAAGACAAACGTGCAGCGCACGTTCCCAGAACTAGTATATATATATATATATACACACACACACATACTCCCACTGTGCCTAATTACTTGTCCACTTTTTTTTTTTAGTTATCCCTAATTATTTGTCTATTTTGACAAATTTATACCATCAATTAATTATTTTGAAAAAGATAAAACTTCTTGAAAATATCTTAAGTCTTTAATTCATCCACTTCATAATTAATAGGGGTAAAATGGTAAACTCACTATGTCATTAATTATTTTCTTAATAGGTGTGCCAATTCAAAAATGGACAAGGAGAGAAGGAATCTATAAAAGTCATTAATTCACTGACCGAAAAGACTCTCCTTTAGTTCTCTTAATAACATAATCTTCAATTATAATATTTACAAAAAAAAAATTGTTTTATTTACATCATATATTAGTTCATGGAGTGTCCTGATGGTGTGAGTCTAATCTTTCAGTTATGTACATTTTTCATACACCTAATTAGTTATGTAATTTTAGTCTTTCGGCATTTCAAGCTTAGACAAAAGCCTGACGTTGGTGTGTTATGTTTGACCATAAAATCTTCGATCGCTTGACATATACAATGATTCTATTAGTCGACAGTCGACACATTAATAGGGAAAAGGGTTAAAAATGCCCTTAACGTATCTCAAATGGTTCAAAAATGCCCTCCTTCCACCTTTTGGTTTAAAAATGCCCTCAACGTTTTTTTAAGGTTCAAAATTGCCCTTTATTAACAGAACAATGACATGGCAATTGTGACATGGATTTTCTTTACCTATTTCAAAATATATGACCCACTTAATCTAGAAATCCATTTCAAATCTGACCCGATATGACCGATTAATTTTGGATATTTTGTTTCCATTTGTTCTAACTCTCTTCTTTCTTCCTACCTCCTTCAGTTAATTTCAAGAAGAAAAGGAAGGAAGAACTACAAAGAATAAGGTTAGCTAAATCTTGAATTTGTTCCTTGCTGACATTGAAACGTTCAAGAAGAAAATAAGATTTATCTTCATTGGGTTCTGAAGCCTCCTGCTTCCAACTATAAACACCACCATTCAAGCTAATGACCAACCAAAAAGTCCAATTCCAAAGAAAATGAGCCATAAAAACAAAAGCTTCATTTCCCATCTCCACCCACAATTTGGTCCTAGCAAAGACTCTTTGGCCTTCTTCAGCCTAAAACTTGAAGAGAAGCTCTAATTCGTGCCCAACAATTTGCAATTTACAGACATCTTTAATAGAATCCCCCTACATATCTTCAGAAAATGCCTTGAAAGCTTAGGAACAAACCGACCCAGAGCAGAAAAGCTCATCAAAAGTCAATAATTGACCTGAATTTCAACAATTCTCAAGCAAAAACGTATCTGAAACTGATCAATATCAAGATTCTGCTGTAAACCCACCTCTACAAACTCCTAATCAAACTCCTAAAAAAGCAAAACATTACCTAAGTTGCAGAGTAATGGAATCAACTGTGTAAAAGATTGAAGAAACAAAAAAGTATTATCTGAAGAACATAACTAGAGGTGTTGTGATTTGCAACCCTCAATCGCCATCGTCGGATGCTATAAAAGAGGTTGAGAGTCGTCCTAAAATGGAGCTCAAAGATAAGATAGGTTAATATGAAAATGGGTTTTTGGGTGGGTTTAAGTTTTTGTAGCACAGATGGGTCGGGTCGTTGGGCTGGATTTTAAAAATTAGGTGGACCAATAAGATAAAGTCACTTGGCTAATTAAATGAGTCATCATTTATTATGTTAGTGGGCTGTTAATAAAGGGCAATTTTAAACCTTAAAAAAACGTTGAGGGCATTTTTAAACCAAAAGGTGGAAGGAGGGCATTTTTGAACCATTTGAGATACGTTAAGGGTATTTTTAACCCTTTTCCTTTAATGTATTATAATTAGTACTTAATAAAAAAAATTGACACAAATATATTATTTAAACAAAAATAACTGAATTCGATCAAACCCAAATTTAATCTAAACAATGTCAGGATGAGATAGATAAAATCTCGTTGTGCTTGATAAAAGATCTCGAATTCAAATAATAACGATAAATAATGGAATGCTTAAACCTCCAATTATGCAAATTTCCCTTCAAACGCAAACTTATTTTTCCATCGAAACTAAATACTTTGTATTATTACTACGTGAAAAAACGTACATGTCCATCGGGATAGCTCAGTTGATTTGGAGGGTGGTTATCCACACGGATGACCCGTGATCAATCCCCCCTCAATGCCTTCTGAGTCGAGCTCGTCGCATAGGACTTGCCTAGTGCGATTTACATCCACTGTGTGATTTGTAGGCTATTACAAAGTGGAGAAAACCTCCAGTACGTAAATAGTTCAAATATACCCTTAGCACTTGCCTAGTGCGATTTACATCCACTGTGTGATTTGTAGGCTATTACAAAGTGGAGAAAACCTCCAGTACGTAAATAGTTCAAATATACCCTTAGCATCATGTACATTTCAAGTTTACGAACAAATAAACCTCTAAATGATATTTAAAAATTTTCGAATATCAGATAGTTATATATTACTAAAAAAAAAACGAAAATATGTAATATTTCACTACTCAGATCTAACATTAGATGTTCTAATTTGCTCTCCAGCATCCGGAGGTTGTTTAGTAGGCGTAGCGTCCGGAGCGCGTGGTGGGAACGCCTCCGGCTGTCCAGGTGGTGATGTAGGTGGTTGTGGTGCTTCGTGACCTGATGGAGAAGTGTTCGGTGGTTCGGAAAATTCAGGACTATCGGTCCACGGTGCAGTTGGTGACGGTGACGGTGACGGAGGGTTTTCACCTGCAGTTCAACTATAGTGTTAATACTATCTATATCTAATAGCTTTAGTTCGTGTAGAAAAAAATTACTCCTTACATTGTATTTAGCTTTTCGATCGAAAGTCAATCTAACTAATCTTTAAAGCTAAGTCAAATTAGATACTTTAAAATTTAAATATTCAAACTATAACAAAAGTAATTACAAGTTGCAACTCTTTCTTCTAAGAGTATGAATCTTCCCCTATTATTCATTATTGAGGTAATAATAAACATTTAACTTGACTTGACATATATAGCCTCCAACTTGAGGTTAGAAAAATAAACACTTAAATTTGTAAAAAATTGAACTGATACACACACATGCATACCTAGTGTCATGTGTACTAATTATTCAATTTTATATAAATTTAGTGTCATGTGTGTACTAATTATTAAATTTTATATAAATTTAGTGTCATGTATACTAATTATTCAATTTTATATAAATTTAAGTGTTTACCGTTTGCTGCACCCAAATACATTATATATTTACTATTTTATATTTGTTCGAATCTAATACTAAAAAATAAAATTAACAATATCTTGTACTTTTTAATTAGAAAATCTGCCCTTATATATTCACTTTATCGGTAGAATAACATCAAACCTTATAATATATGAAAAAATCACTAAATGATATATATCTCGTAATTTACTACCGAAACTTATCAATCATACTATTCTTTTTAACCTAATAAAAGAAATTAAATAGATACTAAGTTTAAATTCTGAATGAACGATTATTTACCTGGTCTTATCGGTGGAATGGCATCGAAATCTGGCACGAAAGGTGAATCCTCCACCGCCGGCGGTGCATCGGTGGGTCTGCTGATTTTTGGTGGTGTTGTGGTAGTAGTAGGAAAATCAGATGGAAGATTTTCCTTGCTCATTTTTCTAGTAAGTCCAAGTGAAATATTCAAATTTTGAACAAGAAATATTGAAGATTTTGTATAATATTTGGCTGAAACTCTTAGCATTTTGTTTTAAATATTTTGGTAATCTGTTTGGTAGAACGGGGATATTAAAGATATCATTTATTTGGATTTAGCACAAACTTTTTTTGTAAAATGTATAGGATAGTGCAAGTGATACGTGTTATTCATGAGACACCTTTGTATTTGATACGTGTTATTCATGAGATACGTGGAGGCCATGCAATCTGACACCTGTCCTAATTCAAAATTGTTTGATTAGTACATTATAAATTTCAATATTTATATATATATATTATTAGAAGAAATTAGTAAATTAAGAGTATATTTGAGAGGAGAATGTACTTTTAATTCTGTTAATTTTGTTCAATGTTTCGATTTATGATTGAAAGATGTAAATTTTATTCTTTTTGTGGTCTTGATTGTCATATCTTTTTTATTGACAAGAAAATGAACAGTTCTATTTTATCCTCCTCACAATATGCAAAAAAAAATGAAAAAGAACATAAAAATATCTTCATAATTAGCCTTGATTCAAAATCTACTTAATCCATTAAAAGTAGTTCATTTAAAATTCTAGCTCCGACACTAAATCATCAAAAGATGATGGGTGATGGGACATCAGGGTGCGGAACCTGCCACGGTTCAGATTCGGGCTCCTTCGGAGGCACAACATCCGGCCCGGTGGGCGGGACAATCTCCGGTGGTGTTGGAGGTGTAACATCCGGCCAACCAGGCGGAACAATCTCCGGGTCCATCGGAGGTATAACATCCGGCCCACCGGGCGGAACAATCTCAGGCGGTGGGCCAGGCATGTCTGGGCCCATTGGATCATGATCGGGCGGTAATGGTATTGGTGGGCCTGGGCTTGGAGGTGATAACGGTGGTTCCTTAGCAGGCTTTTCTGGTGGTATCTCTATAGGTTCTAAAACAGATAGGTTGTAACTTTTCATATGGGCTGAAATAAGATTTGGGCCGTTTATTCTTACAGTTTTAGCCATTAATGGAGTTGTACAAGTTGAGTGATAAAATGAAATTGTCTTCTTCAAAAAACTGTGTGAAATGGCCATTAATACAGTACTAGACATTTCTTCTTCTGGAGAGTAGGAGGGATTTTTTAAGAGTAGTGAAGAAATGAAAATAATACCTAAGTAGTAATATTTATTTATTATCATGAAACGATGACACGTGTGCATAGGGGAGCCACGTAGCAATAATCACAATGGATCCACCACTCTATCGAACACGTAATTATTCAAAAGGGACGTTTTTCTTATAGCAAAATAATAATATAGCTAGATTTTCTTTTTCCAAAATGTAGTAGCATTTTCTCTTAAAAAACATAGTAATAAACTATATTTGTGTGCATGCAAAATATAATTCGCCTGAATATAATATTTGATTATAATTATATATCTACATATTTTTAAAGCTAAAGTTGTTTTGAATGCACAAGTAGTCAATTGTATATGTGTTTTCGAAAGGTATAAATATAATATATAAATATGGGTTGTTTAAGGGTAATTTGAAATTTGAAAATAAACGCTCTACCCCATAAAGTAGATAATATGGGGTAGATAATGTATTTTCAAAAGGTATAAATATGGGTTGTTCAAGGGTAATTTGAAATTTGGAAACAAACGCTCTACCCCATAAAGTAGATAAGGTTGCGTACATCTTATCCTCTTCAAACCTCACTTATAGGATTGGATTACACTGAGTTATGATATAAACTTTGCAATGCAGAATATTCAAATCTTGTATATCCTTGCAGGAGTCAATTGTCATAGCTATTAGAAAAGGTTCAGATGTACCAAAACCAGTAGCTCTTCAAGGAAATGCATATGATAAAGAGTATGAACTACACATAAAAACTTACAGCAAGGGCGTGGAGTTTCATATTAGTTCTGTGAATACAGAAAAAGAACAATTCCCTTTGTCTAACGACGTCTAGGTTGGTGTTTTGCCAGGAACTTTCTGTGCAATCCATCCTAAACCATCGTATAAACCGTCACCAGTCAGGGCACTGCAGGCTTGTATATGCCAATCGTGGTTCTTGATGCTATGAAGGGAAAGTGCATCAGTTATCTCCGCAGGGGTCATGGCATCTTTAAGATCCTGTTTGTTTGCAAAGACTAGTACAACTGCATTTTGCAGATCCTCGTGTGGGAGCAACCTGAACAGCTCGTCTTTCATAGTGGAAATACGGGCTCTGTCACTGCTATCGATAACTACGATGACAGCATGAGTTCCACGATAGTAAGTTGCCCATGATGTCCTCAGTCTTTCTTGCCCACCAAGATCCCAGACCTGATAAAAACAGCATAAAATAGAAAGAAAGGAGTAAGATAAACAGAACTGCCCTCATCTATTTCTCCAGAAATAAAAGGCAAAACAACATGTGAATTAACCTGCAGTCTTTTGTCAATACACTTTTTCAATGGAGAAAAAAAGTGAGAGGATAATGGTAACTTATAATATAAGGAGTACACATCAGAGGGCAGAAACAAGGAAATAATGTCAATGATGGTATCACAAGGTCTCTTTCTTTTCTAACAAGTGTGTTTTCACAGCCGTTAGATGCTTCAAGCTGTTAGTAAAAGAATTCCCTGGCTTCAAGAGGAAGAAAGTGTTTGCTCAAAAACAATCACGGTACCAAGGACAATTATTTCTCATAAGTGGCTACTGAAGGCCAATACACCATTGATCATAAGAGTTCCTATCCAAGTCCACATAAAACAGAAAATACTCCTTATTGTTTGGTTGGAGTATAGTGCACACTTGAATCAGACTAGACCACAACTTCAAAACTACTCAATGTAACATGAACCCATAAACCCATGTGCACTAGATATAAACCTGTGTCAAGTGTCAGCTAGAAGCAAAAGCATGTCATGCATACTAGAATCAATCAGGCTTTCAAGTAAACAAATATCCTCAGTTATTCTGGTTGTTAAGAGGGGTTCAGCAGAAGTAAAACCTTTTTTTGTTAGATAGGTTCAGCAGAAGTATTTTCTTGGCTCTAGCATTACTAGTCCTGAGCAACAAAACAATTTTATTATTAAATTGGGTGAATGCAAGACAGAATTATAGTGAAATCCAATATGCTTACCTACTTAGAGGTTGCCAGAGGCACTCGCATTAATAGCTGATAATGTTGAGAGTTGAGAGACACACATGTAACTAGGACATCTTTCAATTAGGGCAAAAGAAGTAATTTGGTCAAAAAAAAAGATTGTAGGTTTTGGGGTGATTCAGAAAATAGTAGTAGTCATTTTTCAAGGAAAAGATATCTTTGACTGTGTTGTAGACGGTTTCATTTTCACAGATTAAAAAGTCATCAGAATTATTTCATTCAGAGAAATTTAGAAATTCCAGTACTTCAGGCCCAAAAGGTACCCTTACCTGCTCTTAGAAAGTGAAATTCTTCTTTATTAGGTGGCCTTTATGACCATAAGATCATTTAACTGTTTAAGCGATGAATGTTTCCTAATTAGAGATAATGGGTCCACAAAATTAACCATTTTGATTAAAAGATACAAGAGCAACAACAAATACTACTGAATCAACTTCCACAAAGGGTAGGGAAAAAGAAATAAAGCACTGTGCATAAAGATGGAAAAGAATGAGAACACTATAATTAGCATCACTATAACCCACCTAAGTTAAGAATCTTATTACGAGCATCACAGGTTCGAACCCTGGCGCAGCCAAAAGACCGGAATTTAAGTGGAGAAGGTTAAAAGTAAAGTAGGGTAGAGGGGTGAGCCAATTATCCACAGCATTGCGGACCATGTGCCACTGGCCCTCGGGATTTCTCGGTTATCGAAAAAGAAGAATCTTATCATGTAAGACCACACTGTCCAGGTGTCAATTGTTCTGAGAGAACACCATTATGAGAAAAAGAAACAGCACTTAAGATGATTTCACAAGTTGTCATCATGAAAATAAAGTTGCACATTATAAACCTACTTCATCTGTTTAATATTTCATGTGCTGCATCAAACAGCAAAATAATTGAATAGCAACATGGGACTAGAAGGACCACTCAATCACTCATCACAGAAGATCCAATTATGAATTACCCAAACTAAGAATTTTCATAGAAAGTTCTTTAAACTCGCTCGAGGGCTGAAACAACTTAAGTCAAGGAATGGCGCCCAAAATCCTACTCTGCAGATTGACATCCAACTAGCCCATTCCTATTGGGATGTTAACCGTTGCTGCATTGCACGATTACATACAGGTTATAGTATATTGTGTGGAACATGTTTGGAACTGAATGGCGATGCCACAAATCTCAGACAGATGTCGCTAGACTGGAAATTGAGGAGGTAGAAAGACTGAAGGACAGCATGAGAAGTTACCAATTTGGCGCTCATGTAGACACTATGTACAAAGAGAAATAGATAAGTATTTACGGTGCTCTTGGCAAGACAAATATCGTTTTTAAGAGAAGCCAATTTTTCTGCTATTAAGAGGGGGGAAATTACTTCTCTCACTTAGGAAGTAAGTCATCTTTCTTTCTGCTATCTTTAATTCTTAAGTTCATATTACTTGCTCCAACTACCACATAATGATTGATCTTCAGTAATAAAAAGTTCCATCAAAACACTATGCTTTGCTGACACCATTATTAATATTTAGTACATACTTTTTGCCAAAAACTTATTTTCCATTCACAAACCAAACACTAGAAAAACACTTTCTATGAAAACATACATGGAGAATTACTTCCAACATATCAAACACTTCTACTTAAGTACAAATAGGTGTAACTTTTCTATTTTTTTAACCTTTTTGGAGCACTTAAATATTCCAATCAGCATAGATGATTGGACTCTTCACAATCATGTACTTCTTGTGGAATTCTCTATTTTCTTATTCATACTTTATGTGGCTTTCTCCCCCATCACATCAATAAACTATAAGAAACTGTGATCCCTTTTCGTCATCAGCAAGCATTTGTAGATTAAAGAACTGCACAACTTGATCTAGTCCTGTCAAAATGATCCTCTTCTGTGAAGATTAACCCTTCTGAGTTAGAACTGAACAAGCTATTGCCTTCCTCACCCTTCTTCTACCTCTGCTTCTTCTTCTTCCTCCACCTAGATTCTAAAAAACTTGACCCACTACTTCTCCATCATTTGATCCATCAGTTAGACTAACATGTGATACATTTCCTCAAAAGTTCAGCCAAAATCCACCTCAAATTTTCTAATTCCCAACTACTAAATTTAAGTTGGTGAATCCCTATATTACCGACATATGTCCTATCCTCGGTCACTTAATCAGATTAAGTGATATTGAAAACCATCACGTACACAATCAACTTATAAAGGATAGCTTCCTCAGAAACAAAATCTTCAAATTATTATTATTTTCATAGACAGACTTGTACAGAATCATATCTCTCACTCACACTATAATTGAAATATCAGAACAACTTCAAATTAAAAAGAAAAAGAAAAAATGTTTAATCTGACAAGCTTAACACTGCCAGCTGAATATGTGTTTGTCCAAACAGACCTTGGGATATCAAAAAAGACAATTTCTTAAATGATTCCAGATTGGTACACATTAGCTGCTGCTAGCCTATTCTATAAACTATAAAGTAAATAGCGGGTCAATACCAGGGTTATTTTCAATGTAGAGGTCATGTTCTCATACTAGAATTTGTCTAATAGTAATAACATCTCATTAACCACCATTCCAGGAGAAACGGATAAATTCTTCATTACAAGTGCTAATCACTAGCATGGAACAAACTGAGCTCTTCCCATTAGCAACCAGAACCTTCTCAAAAGCATGTTAGCAAATGTCTATCAGTTCATTTCTGAGCACACATACCAAGTTAAACAAGTAAAACTAAATGATAATAGTTAATACCAAATAAAGCTCCTCAACTTGCAATTACCATTTATATATATGGATCAAACCAATTCATTTCTGTAATATATCTGTTAAACAAAAATCGTTCTTTTCTGAGCACCCAAGTGTGTGGTCTCGTGCAATTCAAACTAGTTGGAATTGAAGCCTATGAGAGACATGGGTTCTAATCCCAGCATGAGAAGAAGCTAAAGCTATTTCTTCCCATCTGTCCGAGATTAACAGACATCCAATGTCATAATCTAGGCTGAATCATTACCAAACTAAAATAGCTTCCTCAATCACGATGATTGCTTATGCATAGGCTATTACGAGTTCAAGACAGGCCTCTATGGGGAATTTGGAGCAAGCTAACACAAAAATTACCCATTTAAAAAATCAATCCTTCTTTATCAACATAACAACTTTATACTACAATTTCACGCATAACCCTTTTTTTCCTTTTTGATAACCGTGGTGTATGGCCTAGCTTCCGCACAGTTCGTCAAACTAGGATACATATCACCTCCCATCAGCAACATAATAGCAATAGCTACCAGGTAACTCTGTCCACTAAGGAACAACTTTGTACTACACTTACACTCATAAAATCTAATTACACATGATACCTACAAACTCCCACCAACAACATACAACATAATAGCAATAGGTACCAGGTAACTCTGTCCACTAAGGAACAACTTTATACTTCAATTTCACTCATAAATCTAATCCACATGATACCTACAACCTCCGACCAGCATCAGATACCAAGTAACTCTCTATCCACCAAGGCCACCAAATCTAGGACAGATAGGAACAAATCACCTAGTGTTTTTCGTCTCTTCTAGGAATTAATCTAATACCTCACAGTTCTTAAGCCACTTCATTGACCACTAGACCACACCATTTGGTGCTCAATTTCACGCGTAAATTTGATGCAAAATGATTGAATAATCCAATTATAACTCAACAAAACAAAAAAGCACTATGAAATTCAGATACAGTGTTTGCTCACCTCAAATCGTATGTTCTTATAAACAAGCTCCTCAACATTACTACCAACAGTAGGATTGGTAGTAACCACCTCACCCAGATGCAACTTATAAAGCGTCGTCGTTTTTCCAGCATTATCCAATCCAACAACAATGATCTTGTACTCTTTCGCCGGAAACATCATGAACCAGAATCTCGATACGAAACCTCCCATAACTTTTACAGATCTGATCTAAAACAACAACCGATCAAAGTTGATTGATTCGAATTTCCGATTCCGATGAAATCGTCGATTATCGGAACTAGAATCGACGGCGAAAAATTCGATCGAAGATGAATAAACAAATTTTTGATCTGATAATTACCTTTTTGACGAAGAAATTGGAATTTTTTGAGAAAAATATTCAAAAAGAATAAAAAGGAAGAAGGAGATGAGACGACAAAAATTTTATGCTGTTAATGCTACCGTGGCACTGAAATGTGACTTGTCAGAGGTAGTACTCGATGTTCCGTCTCGATTAATTTAATGAAATATTTTTTACTCATCAAAGCTAAGTATATGAAAAGAAATTGCTTAGTGTTTTGACGGGTGCAATTCTCAGTAAAGATAAAATACTAGATTATTTTTTCTCATTTATTTTAATTTTGATGAACAAAGTTATTTGATGTTTGTTGTATATAAAAATAACGAATACTTAGTGAAATAGTTCGAAATACACACCTCTTTTAATAGAATAAATTGATTTAATTATAATTCTAGTTTTATTGTTGTGCCAAAACAAAGGAAGAAGGAACTTTTGTGAAATCAAAAATACTATATGTATTTTGTTTTTGATAATCAATAAATTTTATAGGATCAATTTTAAATGATATGTTTAATCGGATATTGTAATTGTTATAAAAAGAAACTTCAAATGAAAAAATAGGAGACACGATAGGGTAAGGAGATGAAAAGCATTACGAAATATGTAATTTAAAACACAACATTATGAATGTACACATCTTTAAATAAGTATAAGAAAAAATCGAGAGCTTCGGAAGGCCATGAAAGAGGCATTCAAGTCAACACTATGCTAGTATGGATATTTAAATAGAGTAGATATTGAGTTCAAGACAATTATAAACTCAAAAGATCAAAGAAGTCTTGCTAACATCAGATCATGATCGTGCGCCTAATCCACAACTACAAATAGAAAATTAAAAATTTGACGAATTTAATTTTTTTATATATAATTGTAAGAATCAATTCTAACATGTTCGGATTATAATAGTTTCAACTTAAATTATTACAAAGTCTAATTTTCAAATTATTCAAATAATTATTAATTTCAATAAATAGTTATGAATATGGTTCTCTTTGTGAGACTTATGGATATTATGTCTGTACTGACTTCAAACCTTCATTTGGGCTTACTTAAGGATTATGCTTACACAAATAATTTTTTTCTTGTTGCTAGATTTATAATACTTTCTAAATTATGGTTAAAATTTGAAACAAACCAAAAAGTGGCTACTTTTGGTATAAATAATGGGGTCCATAGTATTGCTTTCAACTGTGTGTTCATTGGGTCATTTGCATTTTTGGGCTATTTTAATGTTAGTTTTAAATTTTTTTGCACCTAAGTCTAAATAACTTTTTTTACCAGACATAAATTTTATATTTTAACTTTTTTTTACCAGACACAAATTTTATATTTTAACTTTATTTTACAAATCATAAACTTTATATTTTTAAATCATACCAGTATATTAGAAATAATCAATTGCTAAAGGATAAAAATAAAGATCAATTTATTTGAAGAATAAAAATAAAGATCAATTTATTTAAAGCATAAAACGATTTATGACATTCACTAGTAATTTTCGGCTTATCACAAAAAATTGTTAATATTTTGGATTTTTAAATTTTATGATTGAAACTTCAAATTCACCACCAAATGATGTGGTGCAATAGATGAAATTACTCTTGTTTAATCAGATGTCTTAATTTTGAGTTTTGACTATGATTTTTTTTACATGGAGTGTTTTTCTCAAATGGACCTTAAATGTCATGAATTCAAATTAATCAAACTCTAATGAAGATATCGGACATTAAATAATATTTTATAAAAAAAAAGCAATATAAAATACATAAATCTCATATATTTGGGGTTAACTACATCCAATTTCGAAAGTTTGAGTGTGACATCATTAAGATTTCTTGTTCAAAAATTAGTTGGGGTGTATAATGTAAAATATTTAGTGAGGTATGAATATAAAGGGGTATATGTTTGTAATTAATTTATTTTTATGAGATATTTGCTTAATTTTCCCTATTTTAAGTTTTGTATTTATGTAATTTTTCGAAAAGAAAACACATTTGGACTTATATGAAAAAACCATGGGCTCAATGTTGGACTTATATGAAAACCCGACCCATTGTTTCATCATTTATTCTCTCACACACCTCGAATTCTTCACAGTGGTTTTTGTGCATAGCAGAGAGGAGAAATAAGCGGGAAAAAGATGCAGAAGCGGCAAAGCGGTGGTGTAGCTGGCGGTGGCTCAGCTACTCCGGCAGCTAAGAGAGGACGTCCGTTAGGCAGCGTAAACAGTAACTCCGCCGCTGCCTCTGCTGCAGCGGCAGCCGCATCCAGTGCTGCCGACTCAGTAGCTCCGCCAACGCTTCTCGGACCTTCACTTCATGTTCACTATGCATTTGCTGGTCAGTTAGTGCCTTATCGTATGTGTATCATACTGAATTTTGAATGCTTTGTCATTAACTTTATAGGTTTAAAAGGAGGTGAAGGTTTGTAGTGCTATGTGAATAATGTATCTGTATATATATGAATGAAATTTAGGTGGTCTTATAAATGTAATTTTGAGTAATTTATTTGAGTTTTTGTACTGCCATTTGCATTACCAGTGTAACTTTGAGCTGAATTATTGATTTTTTTGGCCTTGTCCGGATGTCCGTGATGAAGCTTAGGGATTTGAATTACCATAGTATAAGGTGTGAGTAAATGGACGGTAATGTCAAGTTGAAGTTGTATCCTGCCGGTTGTTTCCTTGTTTAGGAAATTAACTTTTACTCGTATCCAATAGCTTTCAAGGATTCGAAAAAGAATTTCTAACCTAAATCCCTAACTACAGAGAAAAATGCTGTTAGAAAAGTAGTGAGAGAGGCACCCAAGGGTGTGGCCTAGTGGTTGAGAACTTTGAGGTCTCACCTTCAAAACTCAAGGAGGCAAAAAAACACTAGGTGATTCTTCCTATATGTCATAACCTTGATTAACAGAGTTATCTGCTACCAGTTGTTGGTGGGAGGTATCCCGTGAAATTAGTTGAGGTGCGTGTAAGTTGGCCCGGACACCACAGTAATAAAAAAAGTAGTGAGAGGGGTGGAATAAATAGCCAGTACCCTGAAAGGGAATTTCACCTATTTGCAACAAACTTAGTTCATTTTTTTAAAATTGGTAACTTAAAACTAAATTTAATTTTTTTGTTGAACAACAAGTGAATTTCATTTTTTCAGTTACTCTATGTAGAATAATGTTGTCAAAATTAACGGAGATGCTCCCCAGGAAAGTTATTCCTAGTGTCACAACTGCTGTTGCTGCCTTCTTTTTAGACATTTGCTCTTTTAGTAGGAACTAGAGACTTTGTTTGAATTTTGTCAAGTTGAGGAGCTAGACACCCAGGATCATGGCCATATATTGGAACCTAAATATATAAACATTGTTGTCAAGTGAAAGTTCGCCTTTGAGTCAAATGCACATTTTATGGGATTGCACTGGGTATGTTGTTGCACATTTTGGAATCACGTGTCAAATTGGAGAATTTAATATAGAATTGAAAATACAAAAATGTTGACTCTCAGAATGGCCTGGAAACAATAACATAGAGGGCAGGGTTTCAGAAAGGAAAGACATTCCTCACTAGACCTGAGATCTACTTGGATAGTTGATTTTTCGCAGTCCTTGAGCTCTGGGTGTATTACAATTTACAGTTGCTGATTGATCCTTCGGGAGAAGGCAGCCCTGAAGGATGTTGATCTGCATCTAGGTTTGTTCGAACAAGTGTGCGTTTATAGGAACCTTTTATGCAAAGCTCACCGAAGAAAACAAGTCCAAAGCTCACTTCGTTGCTCAAGTTAGTAATGTTCATAAATGATTACTCAAATAATTCTTGTCACTATAACTCGGGAAAAACTCACGGGATAGATAAGCTGTCTTAGATACTCTCATGCCTCTCAATTTGTTGAGGGATGCCTTTTTGCTACTCCTTTTGTTCTCTGATCATTGGTTCTACCGATGCTTCTTTAGTGTCACCTAATTTTGTGTTTTTCCCCCACTATGATCTAGATCTACTTCCTTGATGCCGTGGTCTCCTCTTTTTAGCTATCCTCTCCACTTTCTTGTTTTCTCCATCATTCTATTGCCCCCTTCCTTTGTCGTCTAAGGTGGTATAGTGGCTCCTTCAGATTAGTCACTTAGAAAAATTCTCCATAGTTGTGCATTTGAAATAATCTTTTTAAGAGGAATGGGTTAAACCACTCATCTGTCCTTTTAATGTGAATTTGTCAACTAATGTTAATAAGGGACTGTGCTAGCCACTGCCAGGTGGTGTTCATGAAGGTGTTATTGTGCAGTACTCAACCTCTTGATTCTCGGTCTGTAATCTAGAGGTAGATGCTCACCTCCTAGCCTCACTCTCAAACTTTATTCGATTATCGGCCTTGTATATGATTAAACCATCTGCTACATAGGCTTATAGCTCAACAAATATCTTCCAACTAATGGATCAACATCCCACATGCATATGTCTTATCTTCTGTCCTCTAAAGGCCCAATCAAATAGTGCATCCTTCACTAGTACTGGACATAGTACATTACTACATTATATCTGGAATCTCTTAAATAAGTGTTGAGAATAAAGAAGCACTTTTTAACCATATTAACAAAGAGCTTCCAAGAAAGCATTTCTCGTACAGATACAACAACTCCTTTGTCTGTTGGGTCTGTTATCTCTACTATTGAGGGAAGGTCGATTCCGTTTCAATCTAATGATAGAAAAATTTAAGGGAAGTTTGATTTAAGGATTTCCTACCTAGTTTAAAGGAAAGTTTTAATAACCAAAATTTTAGGATTTCCTACCTAGTTCAAATAAGGAAAGCTTTAATAACAAAAATTTAAGTCGATTTCAAAATTTTAAATATTAGGAAAGTAATTAGAGGACTAGTTTGTCTAGTGTGAGATCAATTTTAAGAGGTAAAAAAGCGAACAACATTTCGGGAAGGGCCTTTGTGCTTTTAGATAGATATAGAGAATATAAATCTAGATCCAATTGCAATTGCTATGCTCTATTCGAGCTTTAAGTATTGGTTGTACAGTAACTCTACTTTAACAATTCCGTATACATATTTGTATTCAATGGACTATCTCCAAAAATGAATGTTAGTATTCTACAATCACCACGTATTTGGTATGGGACTAAACTTGGAGTCGAAATGGACTTATCTTTCAATGGACTTATATTACAAGTTGTGTTCTTTGGCCCATAAAATTCATTCTTTTCCATATTTTTCAAGTTCTTTAAAATAAGGAAAGAATTTATATAAAGTAAACTCTTAATTAATTTTGAAGTCATCAGGACTTCCTAAATAATTCAAATAAGTAAAGATTAAATGACCAAAATCCTAGTTGATTTCAAAGTCATAAAAATTAGGGAGATAATAAAATGACTATTTTATGAGATTACACTGGGATTGTGTTCTTAGTTGCCTCTCCTCCCCCTTCCTTTGTCGTCTAAGGTGGTATAGTGGCTCCTTCAGATTAGTCACTTGGAAAAATTCTCTATAGTTGTGCATTTGCAATAATCATTTTAAGAAGAATGGGTTAAAACACTCATCTGTCCTTTTAATGTGAATTTGTCAACTAATGTTAATAAGGGACTGTGCTAGCCACTGTCAGGTGTTCATGAAGGTGTTATTGTGCAGAACTCTGCCTCTTGATTCTCGGATTGTAATCTGGAGGTAGATGCTCACCTCCTAGCCTCACTATCAAACTTTATTCGATTATTGGCCTTGTATATGATTAAACCGTCTGCTACATAGGCTTATAGCTCGACAAATATCTTCCAATTAATGGATCAACATCCCACACGCATAAGTCTTATCTTCTGTCCTCTTAAGGCCCAATTAAATAGTGCATCCTTCACTAGTACCGGACATAGTACATTATATCTGGAACCTCTTATATAAGTGTTGAGAATAAAGAAGCACTTTTTAATCATATTAACAAAGAGCTTCCAAGAAAGCATTTCTCGTGCAGATACAACAACTCCTTTGTCTAATGTCTATTGGGTCTGTTATCTCTACTATTGAGGGAAGGTCGACTCCGTTTCAATCTAATGATAGAAAATTTTAAGGGAAGTTTGATTTTAGGATTTCCTACCTAGTTTAAATAAGGAAAGTTTTAATAACCAAAATTTTAGGATTTCCTACCTAGTTCAAATAAGGAAAGCTTTGATAACAAAAATTTAAGTGGATTTCAAAAGTTTAAATATTAGGAAAATAATTAGATGACTAGTTTGTCTAGTGTGAGATCAATTTTAAGAGGTAAAAAAGGGAACAACATTTTGGGAAGGGCCTTCGTGCTTTTAGATAGATATAGAAAATATAAATCTAGATCCAATCTGTAATTGCTATGCTCTATTCGAGCTTGAAGTATTAGTTGTACAATAACTCTACTTTAACAATTCCATATAAATATTTGTATTCAATGGACTAATCTCCAAAAATGAATGTCAGTATTCTACAATCACCACGTATTTGGTATGGGACTAAACTTGGAGTCGAAATGGACTTATCTTTCAATGGACTTATATTCCTAGTTGTGTTCTTTGGCCCATAAAAGCCATTATTTTCCATATTTTTCAAGTTCTTTTAAAATAAGGAAAGAATTTATATAAAGTAAACTCTTAGTTAATTTTGAAGTCATTAGGACTTCCTAAATAATTCAAATAAGTAAAGACTTAATGACCAAAATCTTAGTTGATTTCAAATTCATAAAAATTAGGGAGATAATAAAATGACTATTTTATCCAATATGAAATCTAATTTTAAAGGGTAAAAAAGGTGAATAACATTTCGCTAGGAGCTTCGAACTTTCAACATGTATAGATTATAGATGTTTACAATTCTTTGTATATTTTTATATTCTTAGTATTTTACTTGTATTACCAAAGGGTAGAAGTAGATGTCAGGAATGGAATGGACCATGGAGGTAAATGTGCAAAGCCCATCGAGTCAAAAGAAGCTACATAAACTTTCCATATGTCAAAGTGTCGGGTGAGGGGGCCTGAGTTATTTGGCATCTGCGCGGTGGAAAGTAGCAGATATCTGGTGGACTAGTTGAGGTCCTTTGGAAAGATATGCTTTGATTGTGCTTTGCACTTAAAGCTCTAATAGTTCTTGAGCTTTTGTATGCCTTTTGTCTTTACCTCTAGGACATCCATTTGGGACAAGATTTGACTCTTCCAGTACTCCAACTGTAACATTCCAACAATTTGGTCAACCCAATCTAAGCAAAATTAAAGTAGTTTCCGATCCGCATAAGGTACAGCCATTGGTGTACGATGAAACACCATTTATGTAAATTGCAGCGTTTCTGAAAAGTTGATTGACCTGCTGAATTTGAGGAAATAGTGCAGGCATTGGTAGAAGGTAAGTAAATTAAAATATTTTCTGATCCGCATAAGGTACTATTGGCGTAAGATAAAACACAATTTATGTAAATTGCAGCATTTCTGAAAATTTGTTTTGACCTGTTGAATTTGAGGAAATAATACAAGCATTTGTAGAAAATAAGGATGTGGATTAAATGATGCATTTTCTAGCCACATATGCTTATGATTATCATTTGGTTACCAATCTTCTGTTCTTACAGATCAGAATAATAAAAGGATTGTTCTGGCACTTCAAAGTGGATTGAAGAGTGAGCTGACGTGGGCATTAAACGCTCTCACTTTGCTATCATTTAAAGAGAAAGATGAAATCCGCAAAGATGCAACCCCTCTTGCGAAAATTCCTGGGTTGCTTGATGCTCTACTTCAAGTTGTATGTTTCTCAATGTTTTCCGTGTAACTTCTGCTTCATGGTTGACTCTTGATTAGTTTTTCCCTATTTAATATCATAGTGATGGCAATGATCTGTTTGACAGATAGATGACTGGCGTGATATAATGTTACCAAGGGTGCTTGTGAAGACACCACGTGTTCGACTATTGGGTGCAAATTCAGCTGTTACTGGATTTGGAAATGAATATGAGGCCTTGAACTCGGATAATCCCTCACCTCATCCTAGGTAATTCAGCATGCCCTCACCCCTTCCGTCTTCTTCCAGATGCCTTTTGTTGTAAATCTTAGTTTACAATGCATGGAATCTGCAATGCAGATCCTACCCTGTATTTAATTCCCTTGTGTTACGTGCTCCATATATCCTTTGACCACAGTACTGGATCTGGATCTTCCAACAAAGACGCATCTGTTCTGAAGTGTGCTAACAAGCTTCGCCCTGGAGCCTGGAATTTTGATGAAGACGGCCTATTTAACTTGGATGAGGAGGGGCGTGCTGAGAAACAGCTGTGTGCTGTCGCTGCTTCAAACATTATCCGTAACTTCTCTAACATGCCAGATAATGAAGTCATCATGGCGCAGCACAGGCATTGCTTTGAAACCATATTTCAATGTCTTGAAGATTATGTTACAGGTGGGAAAAGAGGTTTTAAACTTAATCTTAGTTTTTTGTGTGTTTGGTGTAAATTTGCCATCTATCATGTGGCAGTTTGTATTATGTTCTCCTCATCTAAGACATTTACTCATCTATCTTCTGAATCCATCTTCCTGGTTATACATTGAGGAGGATGTTGATTGTTAATGATGTATGTAATTGACTTTTTAGACCAATAAATCCTACTGAGAAAATTCTATCATTCTAGAGGAATTCTCTCTTGTTTATTCCTTAGAAACCTCCCTAAATATTTAGAACATTCCATACTTCTGATAGTCGAATCCCTTACCTGTTTAATCACCTTTTTATTGTTGTCGGCTTATTGAAGTTAATGACTTATGTGGCTTCATTTTATACTTTCCAATGAAAAGGGTCAATTTAAGATTCATGTGCTTGCCTGGTATAATCTAAAGAGACTGCTTGGACTTTGTTGACAATCTTGATTATGTTGTTGCATGGCATGCCAACAATAACATACGTAGTGTAGTCCCATAAGTGAGATCGAGGAAGGTGGTGTGTATGCAGCCTTACCCCCACCTTGTGAAGGTAGAGAAGTTATTTCTGATGGACCCTGGCTCAAGCAAAGCATATAAAAATTGACAGATGGCTGAATGCCAGATATTCTTGATTAAAATGTTTTCTCAACTCATATCCATTTAAAACATGTTTCTCTCTACCTATTTTTGATTTCGGATTTCTTTTGTTGACAGAGGATGAGGAACTTGTCACAAATGCCCTCGAGACTGTAGTGAATTTGGCTTTGTTGCTGAATCTTCGGATCTTTAGCTCCTCAAAACCTTCTTTTATCAAAATGACGTAAGCATTTGACTTGTCAGTTGCTTGCTTTGTACTATTGGCTCTTATACTGAGTGGAGGCTTTTTTTCGTTTCAGTATGTTCTAAATTGAGTTGTTTGTTTCTTGATCCAGGGAGAAACGTGCAGTCAAGGCTCTCATGGGAATGCTGGGATCTGCTGTGAAGGCTTGGCACTCTGGCGCTGCTGAATTAATTGGTCGTCTTATAATAAATCCTGACAATGAACCTTTCCTACTTCCTTTTGCTTCACAGGTTGATGTTCATTTTGACAGCTGCAGTACTAAATTTCCATCTGTACCTTTATGAATGTTCAGAAAACTCACTAAACACAATTTGTGAGATATGCAGATATATACACGTTTGGTCGATATAATGAGCTCTCCACCTACTGATGCTCAAGCAGCTGCTGTAGGTGCATTATATAACCTTGCAGAGATAAATATGGACTGTCGTTTGAAGCTGGCCAGTGAGCGATGGTAAGTGACAGAATTTGACCTAATTATAGTTAACAGATTCCTCTTATTTTTGTATCTGAACGACTGATTCACCACATTGAACTTCAGGGCAATTGATCGACTGTTGAAAGTGATCAAGATGCCACATCCAGTACCAGAAATTTGCAGGAAAGCAGCAACAATTTTGGAAAACCTTGTGTTGGAGCCGCAGAACAAGCCCCTCCTCCTATCATATGAAAATGCCTTTGCAGAAATGCTCTTCGGGGATCCACGGTACTCAGACATATTCGCAAGGATATTATATGAACTGACATCACGACCAAGCAACAAAGTTGCATCAGCTTGTGGGATTTGGGGCATGTAACCCAGAGTGCTGTCTTGGGTGGATTTGTGCTGACATTCTGATGTACATATTAGTTCAACCTTAAATATGGTATTAGTTTAACTTGCTTCTTGTACTCTTTAAACACTAATCTAGCTCTTAAATGTAAAATTTAGTACTTTGGTAAGTTGTTCTTTCTCCTCAAGGCAAGTGCACTAATTATGGGCTAGTCCTCATGTCTTTGGTTCAAGAATACTTGGGTAAGATGTAATGTGTCGGTTAGACGTTTCTTATGAGCTTGATTCTTGTCGCGGTATTTAAGCTAAAACTTAGTTTAGAACTTGGGCTACACCTACCTGTACCTTCAGATAAATATTATTGGGGAGAGGTGGATTCAAAATTTTAATTTGATGGGTTTGACATTCAAGGTTGTTAATATTGGACTTATCGTCCCTCTAATATTATGGGTTTAAAAATCATGTTATAAATTTTATATTGAGTGTCACAAACATAGGGTTCAGATGAACTCGATGCCAAAGAATCCACCTTTATACCTACTCTTGTTGTAGCCTATCCCTTCGGATAAATATTTGCTGGGCAGAGATGGATCCAAATGGATTGAACTTCAAAATACCGTGTCTAACATTTGTTGAAAATTTTGTGTATTTTGATATAAAATGTATATACTCGATTTTAGTAATATTAGGTTCGAATAAATTCAATGTTGAAGCACTAGGATCCACCCCTATTCCTTAGCGGATTCTAAATTTTAAGTTGACAAGTTTGACCTTTACATTTTTTAGCATCAAACACATTAAATTATAAGCTCAGATTTATTATTTGTTAAAATTTTGGTGCGTTTTCACATAAAAATCCATATTCAATGTTGAAAATACTGAGTTTGGATGAACTCAATACCAAAGCATCGGAGCCGCCTTTCCTCCTACTGTTGCTGCAGCTATTTCCAGCTCCTTGTTGTCCCCTTCTTGCCAGCTTCCCCTTCTCATTTAAGTACACAAAACAGCTGGTTCCATCTTTACTCAGCTATTTGCATCTACCATTTCATGCATTTAATACTTAGAATTTAATACTAAGTTCTAGTCACTTTATCATAAAACCCCAAATACAACTAGTTGATACTGTTGTAACAACCTCTTTCGTTTCATTTTAGATGAACGGTGTTTGAATGAACGCAAAATTTAAGAAATTGAAGAAGATCTTTGACATGTCAGCCATTTATATCTATGTATCAGAATTGTCCTTTTAAACAAGTGGTGACGAGAGTTTTACATGTCTTTTAATTTTCTTGCATAGTAAATTTTCCTACTATAATTATGCCGATTTTCTCTCCCCATATTTTTTATGTTAGAAAGAA
>JAJOOF010006477.1:0-15103 GCA_029582545.1 Solanum lignicaule
ACTTTGGGTCATGAAAAAATGACATCATGTTGATAATTTCATCCAATGAACCTATTTGTTTACTTGTGGTTTCAAGTGTGGTGGTTCATTGTGATTGTGATTATTGATGATATTTGTGATTGCTGGTTGACTCGGGTACCACGTCGGTACAAGATACTAACAGTTGACTTGGATACCACGCCTTATATAAAATACTAATGCTTAACTTAGATACCACACTGGTACACTAACAATTTATGAGTGGGTTCCATGAGAGGACTGAATATGTGTTGTTATGATCATGTAGGACAAATTATGCATTGATTAAGTGAAGAATTGTGACTAGGAGTCTATTGATGTGCCGCAAAATCTTGGCACATTTGATGCTTGAAAACTAAGGATTAATACTAAAATCAAGTGTATTTATGTGGATATGATGTGTTTGGAAGTGTTTGTACATGTAAAACATGTGGACATGAAAGAAGAAAGAAGAGAAGAAAATGCACAGTGAAAATGGATGGAACCAAGTGAAGATCACGGATGCCTTGACGGGTCGTGAAGATTATTACTGATCGTGAAATGGCTCGTGAATTGGAACCAGTGAGAAGGCATGGAAGATAATACATTGGTGGAACTCAAGTAAAGACCACTGACACTTTCACGGGCTGTGGTCATCACAACGGTCTGTGGTAGTGCCCGTGCAGGGGAACCAGTGTATGGGTCTTGGGGAAACAAAGTGCAAAGGCGATTCAAGTGAAAACCACGGAAAGCCTCACGGGCCGTGGTCCCTATAACGTTTCGTGATAGTGATCGTGAAGTTGAACCAGTGGCTAGGAGCAAAGGAGTGAAAATGAGAAGTGGCCAAGTGAAGACCATGGACACCCAGACGGACCGTGGTCCCTATGATGGTCCATTGTACCTTTCCAGATTGTTGGCTTTGAAGATCCAAATCTCGGACATGCCAATTATAGACCACGGGAGGCTCCACGGACCGTGAAGCTTGTGACGGACCGTCAAGCTGTCCGTGAAGCTGCCCACATTTCAGTCCTACTTTGAGTAGGACTCTTTTTTAAAACACGGATTTGAATTAATTAGGTCATTTTTTATTTTTTATCTTATCTAACCTTGAAAGACGAAGAAGTTTCGATTTATTCATAGCTTTTGGTTTTAGATTTTGGATATTAAATTAAGTTTGAAGTTTGGTTTTTCGGTTCTTGAAATATCAAAGTGGTGGTTGATTTGCTTATTCTCGTAAGTACTTTCTAACATGTTTTCATTCTATGTTTGTGAGCATTTACGTGAAATTATGAGTAGCTAAACAACACAACTAGGGTTGTGGGATCCATGACGTAATTCTAATCGTAATTTCATAAAATGAGTGAAAGGCGATTTATGTTTACAAATTGTAATTTAGCTTCGTTATTCATGTATTCTGATGAGTGCACACATTAGAGTGAGCCTGTATCTGTCATTTGTTCGAGAGAAAAATGATAGTTAGGAAAAAGTTAAATTAATATGATGAAATGGAGTTAAGGTTTAAGTTCTAGAGAAAAGAGTCTACACACCATTGTAGGCGAGGGTAAATCGTGTAACATTCTAAGACCGAGAGGACTTGAGTGAAGATTATCTGAGCCATTGAGAAGTGTCAGATATAGCTAACTCACATGTATTTTGTAGAGGTAAATTGCTTGAAACCCAATTACGGAAGAACATTAGACGCAACGTTATGGGGAACACAATCCTAGTTTCAGTTAATTATTGAAACAACTTCGAAAGTGATATTTTGTCAATTGTTGAATTAGACTTTAGTTTGAAACTTTGGTTACCAAAGCGTTAACGCTAAACCGAATTTTACTTTCTACAATTGTTTATTTTGGAAATAATAACGACATTAGAGTAAAATGCGACAGTGAAATCATTTCTGTAAAGAAATTCTCGGTAGGATCGACCTCAACTCATGTTGAGTTCTGTAAATTGACTTCGACCGTTTATATCTCTTAATTGAGGTGTAAGTTTGGATGTATCAAATTTTGGCGCCGCTGCCGGGGAATTTTAATTCAGAAGTTTTTTACTAGCTTTTATTCTAAGTGTAGTTAGATTTCCTAATTTTACGTTCTGTTCTTTGTCTGTGTCTCTTTAAGGTGAGTTTGACTGTGTATGCTAAATACCAGAAGTAAGGGAGCCCCATTAGTCCCATACGATCCAGAACTCCGAAAAACAATCCGCAAAATGGTGAACGCTCAAGAACTTGAGGCGCAGAGACATAGATTTGGATTGGAAGCTGAAACCATTGCAAGAGGTTTTCAGCCGAATGCTGTGAAGAACCAACCTAGGGCAGTGGACGAAAACATAGCAGTGGATGGAATCATTCCTTCCCACCGCCAACCAATAGCTCGAAGGGGTAGAGTACAACATCCAGCTAAAATGATGTATGATGAGGATGATTTAGAATTGGATGGAGCTGGAGCCACTGGAGCGATAGTGTTACCTGCACTACATCCAGATGTTAAATTCTCAATCACCAGCACTATGATTCAACTGCTGAATCTGAAAGGTATGTTCAGGGGTGTAGCTGGTGATGATGCAAACCAGCATCTGATGAACTTTGTGGCGATTTGCAAATCACAAGAGATTCCTGGAGTAAGCCAAACAACGATGAGATTGAGGCTGTTTCCTTTGTCTCTTACTGGAGAAGCAACCAACTGGTTGAATGAGATGCCTGATGACTCAATCAGGACTTGGACTGAACTGAAGGAAGCTTTCCTGGAATGATTCTTTCCAGAATCTAAAGAGCTGCAAATGAAAGATGAGATAAGTGCCCATAAGCAACTACCAGGAGAAGCAATGCATGACACCTTGTGGAGATTCAACCAAAAGCTGAAGAAGTGTCCAAACCATGGTCTCACTGAGAGATATCTAAAAAAGGCATTTTACAGATCTTTAAATTATGTTACTAAACCTGTTGCTGATGCAGTGTGTGAATGATCTTTTATGAGGAAGCCATTCTCAGAGAGCATGCAACTGATGGACGAGGTGTCAAAGAATAACAGGGCATGGTACACCATGGATGTAGAAGTAGGAGATCTTTGGTATACTTATGAACTTTCAGCTGAACAAAGGAAGAGAAGAAGAAAGGGATCAAGACATGGCTTACATGAGGACCCAAATAGATCTACTTACAGAGCACATTGTCTCAAAGACTGAAAAGGTAAATTCTGTAGGACAACCAAATAGGTATGAAGATCAGGATATTGATCTGGATGACGAGGCTAATTTCTTGGGCAATCAAGGAGGTTTCCAGAATTATAACTAGGGAAACCAGGGTTACAATTCCAGAAATGCAGGTCGAAACTACTCAAGGGAAGGATAATATGATAGGCCAGCGAATAGAGAGCAGGGAAACTGGCAGAACAAAGATGGGTACCGAAATGATCGAAGTGGTGTCCCTATGCCCCCAGGTAATAGAGACCGGGCAAGTGGTAGTTCTAACGGGTCTAAGCTGTAAGACATGTTGGCCAAGGTGCTCTAAAAGGTTGAATCAACTGATGCAGGGGTAAATGAGATGAAAGGTGATTTTTCCAGTATGAGTCAGCTAGTAGACTCTCACACCACCTCCATCAAGAAGATTGAGCAACAGTTGGGGCAACTTTCAGCCTCATTAAATCAGAGGAAGAATGGGTCGCTACCAAGTGACACGATCCAAAATCCCAAGAAGGACGGGCATTGCATGGCTATCGCCACCAGGAGTGGTAAGATTCATACTGACCCTATTTCTGCAAGTACTAAATATGAGCAAGTGTTGGAGCAAGTTGGAAGAGATGAGGATGAAGCTGAGCAAGTAGATGACTTGGAGGATGCTCAACCAATAGCCAAATCAGCAGGAGCGGAAGAAAAAGAGGTTGAAGGAACCTTACCGTTACAGAAAATCCCAAGACCACCTCCTCCTTTCCCTCAAAGGCTTAAAAAGAAAGTCGAGGATGTGAAATACGCTAAATTCATCATCATGCTGAGATTGCTGTCTGTAAACATACCATTGATGGAAGCCCTTGAGCAGATGTCGGGATATGCCAAGTTCATGAAAGACTTGGTTACTAAGAAAAGATCGGTGAGTATTGATTTGACTAACCATATTCATCACTGCAGTGCTATTGCTTCCAAGTCTCTGGTGCAGAAAAAGGAGGATCCAGGTGCATTCACCATACTATGCACTATCGGATCAATCAAATTTGCAAAGGCCTTGTGTGATCTAGGGGCCAGTATAAACTTGGTGCCGCTGACCATCTACAAGCAACTAGGGTTATAAGTTCCAAAACCCACAGCCGTGAGGTTGATGATGGCAGATAGGTCAGTAAAGCGACCTGTGGGCATCCTATGTGATGTACTTGTAAAGTTGGACACGTTCATCTTTCTGGCAGACTTCGTGATCTTGGATTGCGAAGTGGATTTTGAGGTTCCCATTATTTTGGGAAAACCATTTCTGGCCACATAGCGAGCATTGATAGATGTTGAGCAAGGAGAACTGAAATTCAGACTCAACAAGAAGAGGTAAAGTTTAATATTTGCAAGTCCATGAAGCAGCCACAAGACATGAATGTGGTGTCTGCAATAGGGGTTTTTGATGAAGAAGAAATGGGAGCATCCATTGAAGAGAGGATGGCTGTTGAAACCTTAGGCGCAGTACTAATGAATTTTGAGGCTGATTTCCGGTCTGACTATGTAGAGACCATGAATGCTTTGAAGGGTATGGGAGCACACTCTTATGCTCCAAAGATATTGGACTTGGAATTGAAAAACATGCCAAGTCCTCTAGCAAAACAATCTATTGAGGAGCCACTGGTGCTGGAACTGAAACAGTTACCCTGTCACTTGAGGTATGTAATTTTAGGAAATAACAACACTTTACCTGTGATTTTGGCTACAGATTTGAATGATGAACAGGTCCAAGCTGTGATCAAAGTGTTGATTAGGTACAAAAGGGCCATTGGGTGGACCATTGCTGACATCATCGGGATACCTCCGGGTATATGCACCCATAAGATCCAACTTGAGGAGGACTGCAACTCAAGCATTGAACACCAGCGGAGGTTAAACCCACCGATGCAAGAGGTGGTCAAAAAGGAGATAATCAAGTGGTTAGATACTGGGGTGGTGTACCCCATTTATGACAGTCACTGGGTTAGTCTAGTGTTATGTGTGCCGAAAAAGGGTGGTATGACTGTGGTCGCGAATGCAAAAAATGAGCTGGTCTCATAAAGACCAGTTACTGGATGACGAGTGTGTATGGACTATAGGAAGCTGAACAAGTGGACCTTGAATGATCACTTCCCAATGCCTTTCATGGACCAGATGCTTGACAGGTTGGATGGAAAAGGGTGGTATTACTTCTTGGATGGATACTTTGGCTACAACAAGATATCGATTGCTCCTGAAGATCAGGAAAAGACTACCTTTACGTGTCCTTATGGCACCTTTGCATTTAAACGCATGCCATTTGGACTATGTAATGCACTAACAACTTTCTAGAGGTGTATGATGTCTATCTTCTCAGACATGGTGGAGGACACTTTGGAGGTCTTCATGGATGACTTTTCAGTGGTAGGTGATACCTTTGATGATTGTTTGTTGAAGCTTAGCAAGTCCCTACAGAGATGCGAGGTGGCAAATCTAGTGCTGTACTAGGAGAAGTGCCATTTCATGGTCGAGAAAGGCATAGTCCTCGGGCACAAGGTATCATAGAAAGGGATTGGGGTCGATAAAGCCAAAATTGAGGTGATTAAAAAGTTACCTCCGCCGATCTGTGAGAAGGGTGTTTGAAGTTTCTTAGGACATGCAAGATTCTATAGGCATTTAATTAAGGACTTCTCTAAAATTGCACACCCGATGTGCAAACTTTTGGAGAAGAAGGTGAAATTTGTCTATGATGAGGCATATCTCAACGCTTTTGAATGCCTAAAGGAGAAGTTAATTTTTGCACCAGTGATCATTGGCCCAGATTGGGCAGAGCCATTTGAGGTAATATGCGATGCTAGTGGTACTGCCTTAGGAGTTGTGTTGGGGGTAAAAGTGCAACAAAATGTTTCATCCGATTTACTATGCTAATATGTCACTGAATGGAGCACAACGAAACTACACAGTTACTGAACACAAACTGCTGGTGGTGGTGTATGCGTTTGAGAAATTCAGAGCCTACTTGCTGGGTACTAGAGTGATAGTCCATACTGATCACGCAGCTCTGAGGTACCTTATGGCAAAGAAAGATGCCAAGCCAAGGTTAATCAGATGGGTATTACTTCTCCAAGAGTTTGATTTTGAGGTTAGGGATAGGAAAGGCTGTGAGAACCAAGTGGCTGATCACCTGTTGAGGTTGGAGGTTGAAAAGAAAGAGGAACTCGAGCTCGACATAAATGATTCGTTCCCGGATGAGAAGGTATTAGCCTCTACTCTTGGTTTTATTCCTTGGTTTGCTGATTTTGCTAACTTTCTCGTTAGTGATTTGATGCCTGAGAGGCTGACATATCAACAAAGGAAGAGGTTCCTGCATGAGGTGGGTAAGTATTTTTAGGATGAACCTTATCTGTACAATGTGTGTGCTGACAACATCATCAGGCGATGTGTTCCTGAAGCTGAGATGTTGCATATTCTAGAAGCCTATCACTCCTCTCCGGTAGGTGGTCATCATGGAGGTTCTCGGACAGCTCATAAGATACTTCAATGTGGGTACTACTGGCTCACAATTCATCAGGATGCAATGGATGTAGTGAGGAGTTGTGATGTGTGCTAGCGACAAGGAGCCATCTCTCGGTGCCATGAGTTACCCATGACACCTATTCTAGAGGTGAATCTATTTTATGTGTGGGGAATCGACTTCATGGGCCCATTTGTGAGATCCCATGGGCAGAAGTACATATTGGTTGTAGTGGACTATGTGTCCAAATAGGTTAAGGCAGTTGCTTTGCCTGAGAATGATGGTAAGAGTGTTGCTGGTTTTCTGAAGAAGAATATCTTCTCAAGGTTTGGCACACCCAGAGCTATCATCAGTGATGGTGGTTCTCATTTATGCAATAAGGTATTTAGTTCTCTTCTGGCTAAATATGGAGTTAAACAACACAAGGTAGCAACACCTTATAACCCACATACCAGTGGCCAAGTGGAGGTCTCCAACAGAGAAATTAAAGCAATTCTAGCTAAAACGGTGAATGCCAACATGACAGATTGGGCACAGAAGTTAGATGATGCTCTATGGGTATATCAGACAGCTTTCAAGACGCCTATTGGTATGTCTCCATATCAATTGGTGTTTGGAAAGGCATGTCATTTGTCGGTTGAGCTTGAGCAGAAAACACTCTGGGCTTTGAAGAAGCTGAACCTTAGTTGGAGCGAAACTACAAACCTGAGGTTGGATCAGATCAATGAGATGGATGAGTTCCGTCTGAGAACCTATGAGAGGTCTGCACTGTATAAGGAGAGGATGAAGCTATATCATGAAAAACATATTGAGAAAAGAAGCTTCACTCTTGGTGACTTGGTGTTACTTTTCAACTTCAGACTTCGTATGTTTCTGGGAAAGTTGAGATCCAAATGGTCTGGACTTTTTAAGGTAATGCAAGTGTTTCAGTCGGGTGCTATTGAGCTAGAAAATGATAAGGGCGAGAGGTTCAAAGCCAATGGCTAGCGAATCAAGGCATGCTTGGGTGTTCCAGAGGATGTGAAGATTGTGGAGGAATGTAAACTTGATGAAGTTTGAGTAATCAAGTAATTTGCGTCGCGCCGCGACGTTAAATTGTGCGCTGCTTAGAATAAATCGAAACTTCCTTGTCGTTCAAGGTTAGATAAGATAAAAAATAAAAAATGACCTAATTAATTCAAATCTGTGTTTTAAAAAAGAGTCCTACTCGAAGTAGGACTGAAATGCGGGCAGCTGCACGGACAGCTTGACGGTCCGTCACAAGCTTCACGGTCCGTTGAGCCTCCCGTGGTCTATACTTGGCACGTCTAAGATTTTGATCTTCAAAGCAAACACACTGGAAAGGTACCACAAACAACACCACAAACCGTCATAGGGACCATGGTCCGTCTAGGTGTCCGTGGTCTTTACTTGGCCACTTCTCATTTTCACAACTTTGCTCTTGGCCACTGGTTCAACTTCACGATCACCATCTTGGAACGTTGTAGGGACCATGACCCGTGAGTCCTTTCGTGGTTTACACTTGAATCGGCTTTGCAGTTTGTTTCCCCAAGACCTATACACTGGTTCCCCTGCACGGGCACTACCACAGACCGTTGTGATGACCACGGCCCGTGAAAGTGTCCATGGTCTTTACTTGGGTTCCACCAATGTATTATCTTCCATGCCTTCTCACTAGTTTCAATTCATGAGCCCTTTCATGATCATTCATAATCTTCACGACCCGTCAAGGCATCCGTGATCTTTACTTGGTTTCATCCATTTTCACTCTGCATTTTCTTCTCTTCTTTCTTCTTTCATGTCCACATGTTTTACCTATACAAACACTACAAAACACATCATTTCCATATAAATATACTCGATTTTAGTATTAATTCTTAGTTTTCAAGCATCAAATGTGCCAAGATTTTGCGGCACATCAACATACTCAACTTAGAACCATTACTTGTCCTCAAGTGATGAGAAAACAATACATTCAGCTCTCAAGTCATTCAAAAACTTTTGACCCTATGCAACAGCCATCTGAAACACAATTTGTGTCCAAAACCATGAATCTAACATGCAAGGATCAATACATGACATCTCATTACTCACAGTTGATCATTATTAAGTCTGTAAATTATCAGCTAACACAACCTACTCTCAAATGCAATCACTGTGTCCTCACACCAAAGAAGTCCCTCACTCATGATAATTGGGACTAAGTACTACGCTCACACTCTCAAAGAACTTCTAATACTAGCAACAAACTACCATAGGCTTGCCCTTGTTTTCTATGCTCTATCTTGCAAACGCCCGGAATAGGATCACTGTAGGATTTTATCGGCTTGTAACATAGGATCAGGTTAGGGAATGGATATTTGGGTTCGTGAGTGACTAGTCCCTTGGTTTTCCAAAGTCTCGTTTTCACACAACTCTTTTCTGAGCGATTCCCTCTTTTTCTTCATTACAACACATCCCAGCTACTATTATTTTCCTTTTTCTTTTTCTTATCTTTTCTTCACACTTTTTTTAATATATCCACCCAGCTTACTGGTTGAACCTTCTTTTTCACTTTTCTTTCCGCTCGGATTGCAAACACCATCACTTTAGGCTTTTGGCTTAAGTTGTGACATCGTATCTTCGGAGACCAAATGATATGATATTTATTGGGTAAGAACAAAAGTTGATTTTTAGGCTCAAATCGGGTTCAAATGATAAGCTTTTTATTTGGTTGTTTATTTTTTTGGCTTTTTAATGGCTTAACAAAAATGGTCTACTGATCCTTTCCTATCCGGCTATTCTCAGATTTAAGCAAGATCACTTGGGCAAGTTCTAGTTTCTACTCCTAACGTTAGACTTTGAACAACACTCACAAACACATGACACAAGACTGCATTCTCCAGTTTCTTGGTTCCCAACTTATTTATCAGAGTAGCAATGTTCAACATGTAAGTATCTAAGATGTTATCTAAAGATCCTAACAGTCAAATTTCAGATTTAGGTTGTCATTTTTAATAGACTAGTTGCTGCACAGCTCAACACACAAACACAAATACAAACACAAAAAAAACAATTTTCACAGTAAGCACAGAGTCAACCTCCATTCATTCTAACAGCTTAGAATGGCAAGTTGCTCACCCCCCCCCCAAAGGACTTTGCCCTCAAAGTCAATAAAGAAAACAAAACAGGGCTGTGAGGAGGGGTCATACCTATGGTACTCTAGGCGTCGGTATCCGGATTAGCATTGACACCCTTATCAATAGGTGCACTCTCAGAACTCAGCAAATGATCAACCTGGCTACCACTCACCGGGGCAGGTGCTACGCTACCAGAAGTTCCAGCTAACACTGTATCTCTCCGTTGTTGTTCAAGTGTTTCTTTTTCTCGAGCTTCATTCTTTGATGCCCGACGATCTTTCTTTTGTTGCCTTCTTTCCTCTTTAGAAAGTTCAGTAGGCAGCACCTCATCAGTTTCTCCAGCTTTGTGTTTCCTCTTGCCAGACTTACCCTGGGGTAGTTCACCCCAAAATTCGTCAAGTGATTGATTGGAGGGCTCCTGATTCAGCAGTTGCATCAACTACTCTGGCATGACCGGGGTAGGTACATGTACTAGATTTTTAGCCAGTTTTGCGACCTGAGCTCGCATCTCTACCAATTGGGACTTGAACTCTTCAATATCTACAGACTTGGCAACCTGGAATCGGTCCTGGACAAGGATCTCCAAGCCATCCATCTTGTTTTTTAAGACAGCCAGCTCCTTCCGCATCTTATCTTTTATCTCTTTCTTTGCAGCTAACATATCTCTCTCTATCTGCTGGGGCATCCGGTGTATAATTTAGTCGACTAAGGTCCTGGTCTGGCGCCGATCTGCAACTAATTTTTCAAGAAAAAACATAGGAATAGTGATGAAGGTACCTGGAGCCTGTGATGTGGATGCTGATAGTAGTGTTGCCTGTGTAGATGGTTGGGATGACTCCCCCTGTTCTGGTCCTCTATCAGCATCTGGGATGTCAATTGGTACGTGAGGAACCACAACCAAAGAACTCACAGCTCCAAATTTCACACCAAAGATATGGTTAGCGACATTTTTGATTTTCGAGGCCTGGGTAAGTCGAAATGCTTCACCCCATCTGTGGATTAGCCTGTTTGGGGGAATGTCTGATTTTCTATACAATTTCCCTATCAAATAGGGAAATGGAAGCCCGACTCTCTCATTCAATTCCCTGTCTCTCATCTCAGTCGCTATGATTCGCCACATTTATACGGTAACCAGCCATGAGGTAGGCTACCAAAGATGCTAATGAGGGAGACAAGGTGTTATCATTACCTGTAGGTCTGAATTGTGCACGAACAACAGCCCACCACACCTCGGTTGGAAAAGATAGGGATGCTTTCGTGATGAGTATTGGTGTTCCTATCACCCAAACTGCTTTCTCCCCATCTACAACAATCTGCCTTGCAATCTAGCGCAAAACTCACTCTCTAGAAATCTGAACCTCCATTTCAGTCTCTCTGGTGACTGCGTCATGTTTACTCTCAAAAAGGCCAATCGAGGCTGGTCCTGTGTATTCTGAGCCATACAACATTCTGTTGATAGTATCCTCAGAAATATCTACCGATTTACCCCGAAACATAATTGAGTTGAGTGGACCCCAGGTAATAGCCATATTTTTCTGTCCCCTTTTAGTTGTCTTAGTGTCTGCAACAAAGTTCATTATTGTGGCTGCAAAAGATGCATAAAATTCTCTGGTCAGGTGGATAGAATATTCTCCCGGTACATTTTTCATCTAGTCAAACTGATGAAACTGAAATGTCCGATAAATGTCGAGGAATGCTTTGATATCAGCTACCACCACTCGAGTTTCAGGCATGATTGCTCGCCTCTTGAAGCCGCCAGTCATGGTCACAATACCATTGTTGAAGAATTCTGCAGACCGGTTCACAGTCCACATGGAGCGGAAATAGTCAATCAGGTGCGGTCTCGCTGCAGGATCAGGTTCATGGATGTTCACATACATCACCATGGTATCATCAGAGGTGATCTCTATATCCCCATCTGCAGCATCTGTCTCCTCCCGTACTTGAGTTTCAGGTTCTGTATTTTCTGTAAGGAGAGAGGTGGTAGCACTTTTCTGAGTGCCACCATCGGACTCTACACTGCCTCCTGACCCATCATCAGACAGGCTCCCCGCATCAACATTAGAATCACTTCCCAATTTTTGACTACTATCGGAACTACTACCTCCCTCTTTTCAGACTGGGAGGAGTATCCTGGAGAATAGCTCTCGCTGCTGTGGATCTAGTACCTCGAGGTGGGTGATCTTCAGGTGTCACATTTAGCTGTACCTCTGAGCTACTAGACTAGGGATCGTTACCTCCTTCTGATTGGGAAGCAGTGGGTGAAGAAGGTGGAGCTGCGTTCTTTCTTCTTGGAGGCATAGTACTTTAGAAACACAACACTCATTAGTAACCAATTCAGAAAAACAACGCACTATCGGGTACTCAGACTTCCCTGTGTAATTACATTGTGACGTCTTATCTTAAGAATTCCGTCACCCAATCTATCATTGGGAAGGGCCACAAAATCAAAAGACGACATAAATAAAAGTACCAAAAATTAATATTTTACAAATCAAGTACACTTTACGGAAGCTCTCACGGGCCGTGGTAGGTACCACGGTCCGTTAAACCCATCATGGATTTATCAAAGACTCAGTGTGCAACAGGAGGTTTACCAAGTACTGTTCACGGACATTTACACGGCCCATGGAGTGGACCACGGTCCGTGATACTGGTCGTGAACTTAACTGATGGGTGGAAGGAATTCAAGTGTGGTCCACGATTGGTTTTACGGCTCGTGGTAGCTTCCACGGTCTGTAAAACCTATCGTGGTCTTAGACTTGGCCATTTCTATAGTCATCTTCTTCCCCACATTCACTATATTACAAATTTACAGGACCAAACTCCCATTTTTACACAGGATCATACCAAACACATATCCACACAGCACCATTTTTCTAAATAAATTCAACTAACACATCAGATCCCAACCAATTTAGACAAACATAATTTCAACCTACTGTTATCATCCCCACACAAGAAAAAATATTAATTCAACTGATCTTCAACAAGTAGGTATCCCCATTTACACACAAGATCACAATGAGGCTATTAACATTATTGAATTTCAACAAGCACACTGCCAACAAACATGATACTCATCCAACCAAACACATACCCACACATCAACACTATCCCTACACAAATTCAACCACCTCACATGAGGTTACACCCAATTTAAACAAAACCCACAACCAGTTCTCATCAATAAAGCTTGTTCATCACATGATCATGCTATATTCAACTAAATCAAAGTAATTCTAACATGTTTTGAGATAAGATCAAACTTATAACAAGGATAATCAGAACTTACTTGGAATTAGAGGAAAATTTCACACAGAAAGAAGAAGATGAACTTGAACTTGAATTCCTTAGCAAGATGGAACTAGGGTTTTGATTTTCAAATAAATTTTGGGAGTTTCACTATTGAAAAACCTTTATTTATACCACTAATAACCGTTATAGATGAGAGGAAGGGAAAATAACCTGACCCTTAGCGCTTTGGAATACATAGATGCTTTGAGTTTAATTATTCATTATGTGCGGGTCGGGTCAGATTTTGGTACTATTGGGTTGTGGACGATGGACCGTGAAAGTACCCGTGAAGGTCACTACGGTCCGTACAGTGGTCCGTGGAATTAATTTGGGACAAAATACTTACCTGTGGTTCACGAGAGGCTAGACGGTCCGTACAAATCTTGACGGACTGTGAACCTTTTTCTTGCAAATTCCAGTAGCTCCTTTAGGTTGGTGCTTAGATTGACGGACTGTGAAAGTGCCCGTGAAGGGAACCACGGTCTGTGAGATTGCCCGTGAAGAGCAGTCTGCACTCAGTTCCTGCACTTTTTAACCCATTCTCTCCTGCACACATCAACACACAATGACTCTATAATTTTTTTTTTGTTGCTATATGTGTTGTCCTCTATTACTGTATTATGGTTACTTGTTTCACAAATAAAAAACTGTAAAGAAAAGATGGGTTGCGTAGCTGTTTTGGTCAAAATCGATGAAAAAGTGACACAGTCTAGTTCGTCATTTTTTTGTTCAACGCTTTGCAAAAAGCGATGCACGACGTCGTAATAAAGCGACAAAGAACATCATTTTGAGTTTTAAAAAAAATATTTTGTTGAATAATGCGACGTTGTTCATCACTTTTTTAATGCATAAAAGTGACGGACTAAGCGACTTTGTCTGTCTTTTTTGTTGATTTTATATTTTTTAAAATGCAGAAAAGCAACGGACAAAGAGACATAGTCCATCTCTTTTTTGGATTTAAAAAAAAATACAGAAAAACGACGGACAAAACCACTTTGTCCATCACTTTTTCTGCAATGTAGTGTCAATTTTTGTTGCTCACCTATATATATATATATATATATATATATATATATATATATATCATATAAGAAACATACTACACAAAATATGTAATAACAAACTTAATCAAACCTTCAAAAACACTTGAATCACATTTTTAAGACTTATAAAGTCTTTCAAAATTTGTTTCAAAAGTTTAAAATGTTCATAAATTAAAGGGGATGCAAGGTAAAGGGTGTAATCTATCTATTCATCCTCATCACTGTCATCGGTTTCATCGGTATGATATGATGTAGTAGGCCGACAAGCGAGGTTGAATACTTGTTCTTTGATTTGCTGAACGGTCTCATTCATGCTTGTTGTTCAACAATTCTTTTTCGCTTAGACTCTGACAATGCTACTATATCTTTTGCTATTTGATTCGACATACTAGTTATCTGAACACCCTCTAGTGCCTCGACATGACGTGATGATCCAATACCTTTTAAATCGGACTTGAGTCATCGTACATCATTTCGAGAGCCTCGACCATAGACTCTGTCCTTGTGTGTTCACCCTACGACTTTTTCTATCCAAATTTGAGTGTACATTTCAGGCGTGATTTGGACCGAACTGTCTATATTCTCATGCGTGTACTGTTGGTACTCTCACTGCATATTAAAAATAAAAATTAGATATATATATATATATGTAGAGAGAGAAACGGCATAAAGTCACAACTGAAGTTGTCCCAAATTTTCAAAAAGACACCTTAGCTTTGCAACCGTTCTATTACCCCATTAAGCAATTGTGAACTGATATTATTATATTATTTTTCGATCAACCCAGAGTTTAAAAAGCAAGTGTGTTCACACACCAATCAATACATGACACGTATTAATTTAATTAAAAATATAATTTTTTTTTCATCTTAAGTTTTTCCTCTCTCTCTCTCTCTCTTAATTTTTGACTTATTTTAATTTTGATTTCATCTTAAATTCCACTTCATCTTCCACCCTCACTTTCAAGCTAATTCATCCCT
>JAJOOF010006478.1:0-26577 GCA_029582545.1 Solanum lignicaule
TGGTGATTTCACCTAGTGGTTGTGGTTTAATTTAATGGGTTTGTAGTTGCAAATACAAAACCACCCATGTGTTTTTGGCTTGCCCGAGAGGGAGGTCGTGAAACCAAGACCGCTAGACTGATGGCCTAAGGAGTGGGTCGACATGAGGTTCAGCCCGAGAGGGTGAGCCCTAGTCCCATATCCTAACACTCAGCTCGAGAGAGTGAGTGGGCTAAGGCGTAGGTTGGCCTTCATGCGGCAAATGGGTGTTCGAGAAGAATGCATTTGAAACGGGGTAAGTTGCCCGAGAGGGAACTTAGTGTCATCTAAAGCTTAGCCTAGTCACTATTATCTTGCAAATGTCCTATTGAAAGCATGTACCCAACGATTTATCTCAACTTGTATTGCGGTCACACCCCAATAACTTATCCCCATACTTGATTTTATTGTTATTTGTATTGATTTTTTACTACTTGTGACAAAACCCCCATTTGATATTTGACACCTTTGTGTCACCCCTTTGATTTATTATGTTTTTAATCGTTAATATCTGTAGCTACGACTAGTTAGAACTAAATTTTATTTTTCTATAAATTCTAAAAACCACTCCCTTGGGACACGACCTCAACCTTTAGTTGGTTTACTATATTATCGACGATCGTAGACACTCGTACCGTAGGTTAGTGTCGTTGGTCACGATAAGCATCAAAATAAAAAAACACTAAACAATGATTTAAAACATGTGATATTAATTTTAAATTATCCCTATCTTGAGCTCTTAATAACTCATTTCACTATGCAATTTTTAATAGGAGTACTATGGCTATAATCATCCATAACATTGGATGGGTCACTACATGAGTATTAGATATGGCATGCAACACACCAATATGTAACACTAGAAAATAAGATTCATTATTGTTTAGGATCCCTAAATTTGATTTCGTTGATACAAACTTTTCATGTACCCAAACTAGGTGGTATATGATTAGCACCCAATACTAACCGTCGAGTAAACCATTAGCTAGTTAACTATGGTTTGAGTGGGATATGACAATCAAATATCTATTCATATAATATTTAAATTTAATTGGGTGAATGGTGAATAGTATATCAAATGCTAACATATTTTAACGTTAAAACCCACTAGTAAGTCAAGAGCATATAACTAACGATTGTTCCCTAGGAATGATAATACTATCTAAAGATGATAACAATTTGAAAAGAACTACAATCATTAGGACAAAATGGAGTTTGCCCTTGAGTCTAAAAATGACGTTCATAGTCATATGCTTTGTCACAAACACATTCAACACCTGTCATATGATGTGGCAAGCCCAAACAGGCTAAGTACCTTTGAAGGATACTAATCAGTTAAATGTCATTGACCACCGCCAAAGTTAAAGAAAAATACAAGTATAGGCTATACATACAAATATAAATTTAAGAAGAAATATTATCAATTTGCATAACAAAAATGTTCTAAATCAATAAGCTGAAGCTAACTATGAATATTGAATCTGAAATTACTAATTCAAATTGAAGGAAAAGAATTATGAATGAAATTTAAGTTAAAATTGGAAATTGAGTTATTTTTAAAGAATCCACTTTTTAACTGTGACAACCCGTCTCGTTCATTATGAATAGGCCAATGGTGGAAGAAATCAAAACAGAAAGCTTTACAGTTAATGACTTAAAATTTTTAGACTGGACTACTCTCCGACAGAATATAAGCAAGGTGAGGTCTAGGGCCATTTGGGAATAGGTGAGGTGATATATATAGGGTTGGATTATATTTTCTAGTAGTCAAGATATTAAGGAATTCATAAGGCCTTTCATAATTGAATTCGGGTGAGTTTTGTTGCGAGATGGGCGTTTAGGTGAGGAATTATAAGGTTCTGTATCCGTGCAAGCCATTATAGCGAATGTCACGCTGCTATAGAGGGATGAAATATTTCTCACTGCAGTGGGTGGGCTGCTATGGCAATGCTGCTATAGAGGGTTGGCCCTATAGTAGGGTTAGTCAAGGTTTTGTTCAGAAAAATCCCAAAAACCTCTTATTTTCTGTAACTTCATTCTTGGAACTGGGAAGGGCAATATAGGGCAATTTTCTTCCATTTTTCCATCTTATTCTTCACAAAGGTGAGTTAATTAATTCCCCAACTTGTAATTTGATTCTTAATAGTTAGAATCTAGGTTGTTGATCTAGAGGGAAAGGTTTTTATCTTAAGTAATGGTTGAAAGAACCCTTGATGGGTATAATGTCATGGGAATTGCCTAGGGTAAGGATTGAGTGATAACCTAGATTATTTTAGGCCATCTTTTTTTGATTATTTTGTTTTATTATTGATTAAACAAAGAACAAGCTAAAATCATAACCAAGGGGAAGTTTCAGTTCTTTAGATTTTTCTAGTCTTTATTTGAGGTAAGTGATGGTTGTTGTTTTTCCATTTATGTTATATGTGCTTGTTAACTGTATAGTTAGTAATGAATGCATCACACATCATTAGGGAAGTAGAAAAGGCATAATGTCGTATGTATGATGTTGTCAATCGCATATAATGAATGTGTTACATGAATGTACATAGGTGATTTAATGTGATTTGTGGTTTTGCTGTGTGTTGACGATTGGGATCGGGTACCATGTCAGTATACTAATATTTGGAACAGATACCATGTCTGTATACTAATTTGAGATCATGTACCACGTCAACACACTAACTTAGGATTGGTTCCACGTCGTTACACTAACTTGGGATTCGGTACCATGTTGGTGCATTAAAAGTGTATATGAGTGGGTTCCATGAGAGAACCAAGCTGACTTCTTCTATTGTGATAATTAATGTTTCTATGTATACAGATTCATAACTATATTATTTTTTGTGGTAATTGTGTTTTATATTCTTACTGAGTTGTGGTTGCATGTCCATATTTTATATATTGGAACTAGCTGATAATCTTATTAGTACACTGTTGTTGTGTACTGATACTGGGCTTTCTCTCTCTTTGTTGAGTAAGGGACATCTCCACGCGGCTGCTTCGCAACCTCAACTATGAGACCACTAAAATCTAAATCCAAGGGTGAGCCATTTCCTCCGAACTACTATGGATTCCTCTTTATCTTCTTAGTCCATTATTCAGACTCAGACATTCTATACTTATGTTTTCTATCTTGTTTTTGGGGTTGCATCCCCTATCCTAGACTGTTAGATGTTTTGGTACTATGACTTTCATGTTCTAGGGAGTTCTTATTTCCACATTGATTATCGTTGTTGGATGGTGAGTTTATGGAAACTCTCTTTTGATTGTTTTTAAGATTGTTTCCTTAGTATTTAGATCATGACTTAATTCTTAAGTGATTTTCGTTTAACCTTGGGTTGATAGTTGGTTCTCCCACCGAAGAATTAATATGGGTGCCACTCACAAAGGATTAGGGTCGTGACATTAAAATAATGATCTACACATAATGGCCCTGCGCATGTGACTTGTGAGGATTTAAAAAACACTTGAGGAAGTATATGTCTCTCTCTCTCACCTCAAATATTAGCACATACAAGTATGAGATAGCTAAACATGGTCATTGCGGCACACATAGTTAGGGGGTTGGCTGCTTCTTTCGGATGTGATCAAATTAATCTGAACTAAGTCTTAGCCATACACACAATTTGACATAAACAAGTAATCGAAACACATCATAAGGTCGGTCATTTTCTGTCATTTAAAGTGATTTACAAATGTATACACACAACTTTCTTCTACATGTAATTTATTTGGGAAAATATAATGGAAGAAATAAAATGTTTAGTATGTATATACTTATCTAGCCCTTAATTTCGGGAAGAAAGTTCCACTCAATACCTCTAATCAACTAACTCATGTGTTCAATTCCATCAAAATCTACCATAAATGATTTAAAATCACTAACACAACTTCTTATTCATTCCAATTCCTCAATTAAGGTTTCTTTAAAAAGAAAAAATGAACAAAAAAAAATACAGCATTCAACACCTTTGAAGGGGTGAAAAGAAAAGGTTCAAGTCATTTGGCCTTATTCAACTTTGAAAATTTGAGACAAGATATGTGTACGAGTGAGCATGAACTTTGCTGAATAATTCATGTTGAAAGCAATATGGGAGACTTTATTGGACTCAAGTTGCACTTTATATGACTATATTGGTTGGTTTATAATTTAAGAAAGAATATTATTTTCCTACTTTGTTTGTCCATTTTATAGGATGGTATTTGTTTATTCATCATTTAACCAAGATTTTGATTTATACATATCAAAATACTTATTTGATTTATAGTGTCATGTCAATTTTTGAACTATAAAAGTATGTCATCAAAGCTACCAAATGTGAAACTAATGAATTTTCAAATGTAAAAATCACTACTGAAAAACTGCCAAAAAACGACGGCCAAAAGCAACGGACTGCGTCGCTTTTTTGGTCAAAATCGATGGAAAAGCGACGCAGTCATGTTCGTCGCTTTTCAAAAAGCGACGGACTACATCGCTTTTTGATTATTTTTTTCAGGAATATTTTTAACAAAAGCGACAGAGTATGTTGCTTCTTTTATATTTTCATTTGTTTTTTACTTCCAATAAGCGACGCAGTCCATCGCTTTTCTGGAAATTAATATTTTTAAAATCCCAAAAAAGCGACGGACTAAAGGACACTGTCGGTCGCTTTTTTGGAAATTAATATTTTTAAAATCCCAGAAAAGCGACAGACTAAAGGACACTGTCGGTAGCTTTTTTGGAAATTAATACTTTAAAAATCCCAGAAAAGCGACGGACTAAAGGACACTGTCGGTCGCTTTTCTAGAAATTATTTTTTTAAAATACTCAGAAAAGTGACGGACTAAAGGACATTGTCCGTCGCTTTTCTGGGTTTATTTGAAAAAATAATGCAAAAAAGCAAGGAACAAAACCACCCTATCCGTCGCTTTTTTTTGTAATTTTTTTACAGCAGAAACTGCCAGTTTCTGCTGCCCACCTGCAAATACATATTAATTCAATTCAATTCATACTCATCAGCCCTATCAAACAATATAATCTAAACATCACAACATATAAAACATCAAACTTAAATCAATCTTCAAAAATATCAAAATCTCAATACAAAAACTTATAAAGTTATTGAAAATTAGTTTCAAAAAGTTAATAAAAGAGACCTAATCAACTAGGGAGCAATCTACAAAATCATCATCCTCGTCACTGTCGTCGTCGGTGTCCTCGGCAGGAAAAGATGTAATAGGTCGACAAGCGAGGTTCATCACTTGTTCTTTGATTTCCTGAACGGTCGCACTCATGCTTTGTTGTTCAACTACTCTTCGCCACTTCGACTCTGCCAGTGCTGATGTAAGTTGTGTTATTTGAGCCGACATAGCAGTAATCTAAACACCGTCAAGTGTCTCTATTTGACGTGATGATCCAATACCTTCTAAGCCTGACTGGAGTCGTCTTACATCGTTTCGAGAGCCTAGACCATAGACTCTACCCTTGTGTGTCCCCCCTACCACTTTTTCTTTCCAAATTTGGGTGGACAGTTCAGGTGTCATTTGGACAAAACTATCTAGATTCTCAGCGACGTACTGATGAAACTCATTTATGCATATTAAATATAAAAATTGACATCAATATATATACATATAATAAATATATTCACTATTAATATATGTTATTCATATTAAATAACTTACAAAAGTTCATTCGGCCCTTTCCTCGACCCACACATCCGGATCCGACTCATTTTCTTTCTTTTTCATATGAATCTTCTTGAAAACCTCCGGTTCAATGGGAGTGCGCCCCAATTCTGTTTCCTATAAATAAAAACTGGAATTTATAACGATATATATGAATCAACTAATTATTTATTTAAAAGTTTGAATTAGAACTTACCATCTCTTGTAATTTTTCCAATGGTCTTTGCACCTACGGTGTGCAACGAGCCACCCTTAAGACTGCCTCTAGCCTTTTTGGCTTATTCAGACATTGCCTTAAACTTATATGTGTTCCAATACAGACGCAAATCATCAAAAACATGAGGCAACATCAAACACGGACGTTATCAGTATCCCAAACTTTCTTTAGCCTGCTAGACAGTCTCGCGGATGCCCTCCTCTCAAATGTGGTCCCAATGACCAAATTGTACCTTGACTCCAAAGTACACATAGTCTGGAAAACAAATTGAATAGCGTTAATTAGATCGATAGTAAGAAAAAGTAAAGTATACTAAAATTATTAAACTTAACTAAAAAATATATACCTTAAATTCATTAAACATCGTCTGGCGTATACTGTTTGGAATCTCGCTCCAAGAGTGATAAGCATGTGTATAAAGTCTTCTAACACAGTCTTTTAAAGCCTGGGCAGCATCCTTTGCAGGATGCCACCTACAAAACACATAATAAATAAGTTAGTTCATGAATAATATATTAAAGTATAAGAAATAAATAAAATAAACTAACAAATAGATAACAAAACAAACTTACGATGATCCATCCGGCTCAATCATGACTGTACAAAGTTTGTCCTTCTGACCAGGAGTTAGATCAGGCATCTCAACATCTGGTGTAGCACTAGGTGCAGCTGTAGATGAAGGTGATACACTAGGATGCACAAAACGCCGAGTCAATGGAGGCGTACCGGCCATAGCATTTGACTGCTTGCTACTAAAATCACAAATCCTCATGGCAGATAACTGAGGAGATGTACCTGTGGACGATGGAGTACCACCCGATATCCTACCTGCCGATAAGGGTCGTGGTCGACGAATAGCCTGTAAAGGTAGGTCCTCGTAGCACCGTGGAGGCAATGACTATGAAGTAGACGAAGCACCAACTGGTCGACGGTAATTAGAATAATATTGTCAAGGATCCCCCGTACCAAACGGAACAACAAATAAATGAGTATCATGACTGATGCACTCTGGCGCAGAAGAAATAGATCCTGGAATATCCTCAAGATCTATGGGTCTCCTAGTTGACTTCTTCTTTTTAGCCTTATTAGTCTGGCTAACTCCAACATGCTCGTGATGTCTATCACCGTCACCGCCTGATGACATCTATATGCAAATTTGCATGTGTAATATATAAAAATCATAAATTAAATAAAATTAGCAAAATAAATTAACTTACATTTACTAGCTTTCATTCTACTACTATTCCTCCTCGATTGTTTCAATTCCATCATTCTCTCATTCGTCCTCCTCAGTTGTTTCATTTTCATTATCGTCCCATTCTTCGTCATCAAATGATTCATTTTCCTCATTCTCGGATATTTCTTCCTCAACATTCAATATCTCATCATCAGATATTTCTTCTAATATGTGTTGAGGATGTTGTAGTGTGGTTTTCAATTCAATATCAACTTGTTGATGAACAATTGCAACATCATTTTAATACGCCACATCTAAGATATTGTCAATTTCAATTCTTCCCACGGGTTTACTTTTTATAACAACCCACCAATCAGCTTTGTCTCTACGCAATGCATATGGAGTGTAATACACTTGTTTAGCATTTTGTGCAATACTAAAAGGATCATAACTTCTGTTTTTCCTGGTGTGCTTCACTTCAATTATATTATGTTCATGGTCCACCTTTGTCCCTCTATGTGATGGGTCAAACCATTCACACCGAAACAATACAATCTTCTTCTTAAGCCAACCTGAATACCTCACTTCAAGAATCTCATGAATGACACCATAATATTCAATAGTTTGGCCAGTACCATCAACATCACCTTGTATGTAGACACCGCTATCATTTGTTTTTTTTGTTCCTAGAAACTTCTTCCGTTTGAAACTTAAAACCATTGACACAATACTTATTCATTGTCAGTACTTTAGATTCAGGTCCAAGTGCTACTTCTTTCACTAATTGCAAATGTTGGACACTTGAGTATTCATCGTAAACCTACGTGATTTTTATTTCAAGTAATATAATTTTGTATAACATGAATATATTATTAAATACTTAGTGATTGCACACTGACATAGTTTGTTAACCATTATGAAAATTCTGTATAAATGGCTTCATTACCCCATGTGTTTACAAACAACCTGATCATTTTACATTCAAGTATTTCGTTAGTTAATGAACACTTATTAGTATGTAATTTGATAACATATTTTTAACACTTACTTGAGATATGGTTGAATCTCTAGACAATTAAGCAAAATATGTGTCACAGCTAATTGCATTTCCATATTAGTGATGCCTCGCTTTCCACGCTTTTTAGATCCTCGATCATTTTGATTAAAAATTGATATCGGTGGAAATAAAGGATCAATATCGCCTTTATCATTGGGATTGGGCCTATTTCTCCAACATGACACATCATCACCAAAGTAATAAGAATAAAAATCACCAGTTTCTCTCCCAATATGACCTTGAACAACTGATCCTTCGATCTTTCCCCTTTGCTTAATTGTTTACTTGAAACTGCCAATATTTCTGCATTTATATATATATATATATGTGTGTGTGTGTGTGTGTGTGTGTGTGTGTGTGTGTGTGTGTGTGTGTTAATAAAAGATTTGGTGAATATATATAACTTAGTGAATATTTCATCCATCTTGTTTGAATCGGAACTCCGAGGCGGGCCTCTTGTAGAAGGTGAATTGGAAGATGCTTCATCACATCAAAGAAACCACATGGAAATATTTTCTCCAACTTAGTAGTAATAACAAGAATATTTTCCTCCATCCTGTCTAAACTACTCTCCAACAACTTTCCAAAACACAAATCTTTAAAAAAAGGACTTATCTCTGTGATTGGTTTCCATATCCTTTTGAGTAGATGGCTAAAAGCGATAGGAATTAAAGTTTCCATGAACACATGACAATCATGACTGTTCATACCTATCAATTTTCCTTCATTCATATTTGCCCGCTTTCCTAAATTCGAAGCATAGTCCTCCGGCATCCTCAAATTTTTAACCCACTCACAAATTTCACGTTTCTCATCAAATGTGAATGAAAAGTTGGCTTTGGGCTTAACTATTTTACCATTTTGTAATTCCTGCAGCCATAATTCTTTTCTCCTACAATATTTCTTTATGTCCATTCTAGCTTTTGGATTGTCTTTTGTCTTACCATTAACATCCATCACTGTGTTAAACAAATTGTCAAAATAATTTTTTTCAATGTGCATCAATCAAGATTATGTCATAGCAGATTGTCCTTCCAATATGGCAACTCCCAAAATATGATTTGTTTGGTTCAATTATGTTCAACACCATATCCAGGAAGTCTAGAAGGTGAAGCTTCTGTAACTTTAGGTAATTGAGAAACTCTCTCCCAAATTTGATGCCCTGTGAGTAATGAAGGTGGGGTTACTTTCAACCTTATTTTTTCTAAATGCATGTTTCATCTTTCTAAACTCATGGTCCATTGGCAAGAACTGACGATGACAATCAAACCATGTATTTTTTCTATCATGCTTTTAAGTGAATGCCTTACTATTCTCCATGCAATACGGACATGATAGCTTTCCAGCTGTCATCCAACTAGACAACATCATGTATGCAGGAAAATCATTAATAGTCCACATTAAAGAAGCATGCATAACGAAATTCTGCTTAGTTGATATATCATAAGTCAAAACGCCTTCAAACCACAATTGTTTGAGCTCATCTATCAATGATTGTACATAGACATCAATCAAACTTTTTGGATTACGAGGACCTGGAATAACACAACTTAGAAATATGTAGGGACTGGTCATGCACATTTCAGGAGGAAGATTATACGGAGTAAGAAATACCGGCCAGCATGAATAAAGCGAAGCAGCATTAGAGAATGGTGTGAAGCCATCTGCACACAACCCCAATCTAACATTTCTTGGTTCACTAGCAAAATCAGGATATACATTATCAAAATGCTTCCATGCTTCACCATAAGATGGATGAGACAAGACACCCGGCGACCTTCTATATTCATGATGCCATCTCATATGTGGGGCTGACCTCATTGATGCATACAGCATCTTTAACTTAGAAATAAGAGGTAGATAATGCATCGCCTTAACTGGGACCATCTTTTCAGTCGGAGTCCTCTTATAACGAGCATGTCCACAAAACTTACAATTTTCTAATTCACTATCAGTCTTGTAAAACAACATGCAGCCATTAACACAATAATGAATTCTATCATACGTCAATCCTAACTTGGAAACTAAACGCTTTGCTTGATAGAAGTTCTTAGGTATGTTAAACTCCAGATTAACTAGTTCACCCAAAAGATCAACCATTAAGTCCATAGCCACATTAGGATCATTCCAATCTGATTTAATATTCATTAATCTAACCGCAACTGACAAGGCAGAATGCAGACTCCCTTCACATAGTGGACGACTAGACTCTTCTAATTGATCATAGAAGCGTCTTGCTTCTTCATTAGGTGCTTCATCAAAATATTGTTTGGGTTCCATCCTACCTTGAACCCTGAAAGCATCATTGATCATTTCATGAACCCTAACATTTTCAACCCTATCTTGTTCAACCCTAATTTGGCCATGTGTTGCAAGCATATTATATTCATCCACATGCATAGAATTATAAAACATATCATCCAACCCATCTCTTTCTCCGTGATCAATTCATACAAAATATCTAGGCTTAAATCCATTACGGTACAAATGAACCATAATTGTATCTGGTTTAAAAAATTTTAAGCACTTACATGCACTACAAGGACACCTAACCAATCCATTATTCTTGAAAATGTCAAGATTCATTGTATGTTCAATAAAATCTCTAACACCGTCAATAAACTCAGGTTTCAAACCAGCACCAGTTTCATAATGCATATTATACATCCACAAATGATGATCCATCTACAAAAATATAGATATTCAATTATATTATAAATTAAATTTAATAATAATTTTACTACATATATCTAATTGTTATTATAAATTAAGTCCAAGTTATTATAAATTAAGTCCAACTTATTATAAATTAAGTTCAAAGTATTAATTATGTTAATTCTAATTAAGTCAAAGTTATAATAAATTAAGTCCAAAGTATTAATTAAGTTTAATTATTAAGTTCTAATTAATTATAAATTCAAGTTCAAGACCAGCTTCAAGTTCAATTTGTAAAGTATATTCAAGTTCAATTTCTAAATTCAAGTTCATAATATAAAAGTTATTACTTATATATAAAGTGCAAATCAAATAATTAGTTATATATTCAAATTCTAATTAAGTTCAATTAGTTCAAGATCTACAAAGTTAAAACTTAATTAATTAATGAATACTAATTAATTAAGTTCAAATTAAGTTCAAGTTCTAGTTAAGTTCAAAATTAAGTTTATATTAATTCCTAATTAAGTTTTCAAGTTATTATAAATTAATTAAGTTTAATAAAGTTCTAATTAATTTATATTAAGTTCAAATTAATTAAGGTCAATAAGATTTTCAAGTACTACAAAATCTATATATATAATAAAGCTAGATGTAGGAGATGTGATGTGGCATGCTTCTAAAGCCAAGAATGACATTTATCTTTTTTCTCAATTTTTTTTGACATTTTTCTTAATTTTTTACATTTATATAATTTATTTTAAAACCTACAAATTATATCTTAATTACATTAATTTAGAAAGCTCAAAATTCATTATCATTAATTTAATGAATCTTTTTATTTCTAATTAAACCAAATAATTAATACCCTTTTACATCCGTTGTGCTCCTTTTTCCTTTCATGGGTGAACATTGAACAATAATTGTAATCTAATAAAATTGAGCAATTAATACATTCAATGTCTATGTTTCTTTATGTTCTTTCATATTCCTTATTTATCTTTATATTGTCAATTTATTTGTGATTGTGAAACTTCACTTTTGCAAGTTGTTGGGTTTATGCCTAAAGTCTAAAAGGTCTAATTTTACACACACAAGAAGTCAAAAATTGTGTGACATGTATGGTAAGTTGTTTAAATATATTCTTTATATTTTTTTTAATATTATTTTATACTAAATTGAGGTAGGATTATGTGTTATCAAATAGAGAACTCAAAGGAATAATATCGATTTTTTACTTCGCAGATTTACAGTATTTTATTTTTAATTTGCATCTTCATAATTTATCTTGAGAAATTTACGTGTTATTAGATATTCTATTTTGATAAAATTTATTTGTATGTGTTATATTTTTTTAGGATATTTAAATGGATATATTTTTACGGTCAAATTAAGGTATGTATTGTTTTGATTGAGAACTACTTTAGAATCTCTTTATTAATTCTTACTCAACATTTGATAAATCTTGATATATTGTGTTATTCATCTACATCAAGGAATCTCATATATTGATTTAATTACTAAATAATTGATGTATTTTCTTGGTTGAGAACTACTTTACAATCTCTTTATTAATATTTCTTACTTAATATTTGATAAATTTTGATATTTTGTGTTATATCATCTACATCAAGGAGTCTCATATATTCAACCTATAATATCTACCTCAATGTTGAATTCTAAAGTAATTACTACTTCCGTTCACTTTACTTATCATATTTTACTTTTTATGGTTAATTTAACTATTTTTTACGCTGAATTGAATTAGATTAATTCACTATTTTAAAATTTAAATTTAAATATTTTCAAATCTATATGAAAAATACTATAAGATTCAATGTTTCTCATATTAATATAATAAAAAAAATACATATTAAATATAGGTAAAAGTTCATATAATTTGACTCTTGAAAAACAAAATTAAATGGAGAATGTATATACTCTACAAATTCATAAACATTTTTCTACTTCTTAATTGACACTGTAATTTTGGAAGCTATTTTTATGTTTCATTGATTTAAAAATAGAGGCAAAACTTAACTTTTTTATTACAAATAATCATTGCAGTGAAGTTGAAATTCATACATATTTTGCAACTTTTTTTTGTTGCACCTAACAATGATCGTAACAATTTATACTACATAAAAAGGAACATGAGCATATGATAAATCAATTAAAAAAGAGAGAGAGGATGAAGAGGCTACCACCCTAAAGCACACAAGCTCCAAATACATATAAAGATTGTCAAATTAAATACTTTTAAAATTTTAGTAAAATAATTTATAATATTTTTTGGTTTATTTAAAAAATAGTATAATGATATTTTTCTCCAAATTTCTTATGATTCATTTAGTCTCAATGTTCGGAAAATCGATATAGACAATGCACTTTGTGGTTCCTTTTTTTATATATAAGTATATCTGTATATGTATTTATGGTTCTTTTTCTTCAAGAAAACAGGTTTCAAAAATATTATATATATATGCTCAAAACATATACAAAATTTCTTGAAATTCTATTCTTTCTTTACTTCCTATTAAGAAAAATATTTATTTTTTTCTTCACTTATAAGTACACTACACGAGTATTTATAGTAGATTAAAACATTTAAGTGATAAAAAATCATAGAATATATAAATTAAAGATCTTTTTAAAAAATAATTGAATTGGAAGATCGATTTGCGCTTAAATTCTATTGAAAATATTTGAATAAAATTTATATAAAATATTTCAAAACCGCGCGTAGCGCGGCTAAATTCACTAGTTCTAATTAAGTTCGAATAAAATCCAAGTTCTAATAAGAATAAAAATTAAATTCTAATAAATTAAAGTCAACATTTCAAGTTCATATTCCTAATTAAGTTTAATTTATAGTAAATTCAAGTTATAATTAATTATAAGTTCTAATTAAGTTGTAATTCAAATCCCTAAAATTTCAAATTCAAACTAGCTAGCTAGTGTCTCAAATTCAAACTATTAGTCCTAAAACATCAAATATAATTCAAACTAGTCCTAAATTCCAAATTCAAACTAGTCTTAAAATCACAAATTCAAAGTACTCCTAGAATTCAAAAATCAAACTAGTGCTAAAATCCCAAATTCAAACTATTAGTAATCCTAAAATCTCAAATATAATTCAAACTAGTCCTAAATTCCAAATTCAAACTAGTCTAAAAATGACAAATTCAAACTACTCCTAAAATCCCAAAATCTAACTTGTGCTAAAATCCTAAATTCAAACTAGCTAGCTATTCCTAATCCCAAATTCAAACTATTAGTCCTAAAATCTCAATAATAATTCAAACTCTAATTAGTCCTAAAATCCGAAAATCAAACTAACTCAAATAATACCTAAATTCAAACAACTCCTTAAATACCCTAATTCAAACTAATCCTACAATCCCAAAATCAAACTAATTAACTCAAGAAATACCCAAATTCAAACAAATCCTAAGATACCCTAATTCAAACTAACCCTAACATTAAAATTTTCAATTCACTCACTAACTAATAATCCCTAATTCAAACTAATAATCAATAAACACAAAATCAATAAACTAATTACAATTAAATAACTAACAAAATCAAGTAGAGCTCAAATTGAATTTTTTTTATAAATAAAACCCTAACCTTAGCTTAAAGGAGAAGGAGAGAATGAATGAGAGAGGAGAAGGAGGCGGCGGCGGTAGCTCCTCACGACTCCAATCGGCGGCAGCAACAGACGAAGGGACGGCGGCGGCGGAGTGGAGAGAAGGAGAGGAGAGAATGAGAAATGAGGGAGAAATGGGGGAATCGCATCTGTAATATCAGAGATTTATTGAAAAGCGACGGACAGCGTCTCTAAGTCCATCACTTTTCATTAAATAGTTGACCAAACAATATGACCAAAAAGCGACAAACATAGAGACGTTGTCCGTCACTTATGTAAAATATTTGACCAAATAATTTGACCAAGAAGCGACGGACATAAAGATGTTGTCTGTCGCTTTCATAAAAAAATAATTGGTAAAATTAAATAATTCAAAAGCGACGGACGGTGTGGCTATTGTTAAATTTATATATAATTATTTTTAATTAAAAGCGACGGACAGCGTCTATATTTATATTAAATAAATAATTATAAATTTTATATATATTTGGCGCAAAAATCCGCGGAAAAAAGCGACGGACTAAGAGATGTCGTCCGTCGCTTTTTGTAAAATAATTTTTAAAATAATTATTTTTATTAAAAAGCAACGGACAATGTGGCAAATGGCATCGCTTTTTGGAGCGACGCCGTCCGTCGCTTTTCTGTCCGTCGTTTTTTAGCTGTTTTTTAGCAGTGAATGTTGTCATTATTGTAGCGTTTTCTTTGGCATTTACCGAATTTGTACACAAAGTCGAACAAATACAAGGCATACATCTTCTTTCACAAGTCAAAATCATATTTATTCCAACCCTCTTTTTCTATTCAATTGTAAATAATCTAAATTGTCTTCTTCTACTAATACTAATAATGGACATTTTGTGGACCAAAAGATAGTAAAAAATTGATCATGTCATGATAAAGAAAACATTTTTGTCAACAAATGCACATAAAACTTATGGATTGTATTCATTCTGCGGCAAATGAACAATTGAAATTTAAAAATATCTTTCATGTTGTTATAATATTTGAAATTATTAAGATGAAGAATTTTGTAATTATATGACATTATACTATATATGTATTATTAAAAGGCGAAAGCTTCAAAGTGCAAAGTTAAATTATCATTTTGTGTTTACACTTTATTAAAATTTAATTAAATATTAAATAATAACTGTTATTTTAAATCACCAATTATTGATCATTATGTCAAAAACATTGAGAAACTACAAAATTGAAGAAAATAGTCCAATGTCGACCAAATTCATTTATTAAAAACCAATAATATGCAAGACTATTTTGAGAACATGAAAAAACTCGTCATTATAGCATTGAATCGTATGTGAAATATATTTCTAAGTTAATGTCACTTGTTGCCGAAATGATTTTTGAACATTAGTAAAAAAGAATAATCATTTTTTAGAATTGAGTTCATAAACTTTACTATCTAATAAAGGGATAAAGCATAAGTATCTCCTAAAATATGACCAAAATTCTAGTGCATCTTAACTTAACTAGGGTATTATATACCCCTAAACTATTTTAAAATGGAATAAATACACCCTAATAGCTTATGTGGCATAGGAGTGTGCACACTCTCTTGAAGGCAAGTGATGAGTGAACAAATTGGATACATGTTCTTTTTTAATTTGTAACTTTATAATTAGTTAGCACACATAATTATTAATATTAAAACTTATATATATTTAATTTCTTTCATTTTTTTCTGTGTAAAATATTTATTTTAATTTCCTTATCACTTTAAATTTTTATTTTATTTCTTTCATTAATTTTTTATCTTTCCACTTTTCATTATTTTTTAAAAAATTATGTGTATTTTTTTTTTAAATGTGTCGTTTAATCTTAAGGTTTTAATTTATTTATGTTTTATATGATTTTCTTCACTTATTTTGACATTCGTTCGAAATTAACTTATTTTAAATACAAGACATTTGGAATTAAATTTGAAATCAAATAAAAAATAATGACAAAGAAAATAAAAAGAGTAAATAAATTAATAGAAAAATAAAAGAGAAAAAATAATCAATGAAGGTAAAAAAAAGAGGTTAAGATACAACGTAAAAAACTGTACATGTATTAATGTTAATTTAAATACACTATTTAAGAAGATTATTTTAAAATAAAAATAATATTTACACATGTGGTAGGCGCGTGTGTATAAACACAGTCAACTTGGGTGATTGAAGGAGTCACGTTAGCACAAAAGACACAAAAATACGAAAAAAATAAGTTTAGGGATAATATAACTCTATTTAAATTAAGATGTGTCACTTGAATTTTGATCATAATTCAGGAATACTTATGGCTTATTTCTTTAATAAATATAAAGTCGGCAGTAAAGATAAAACAAAATTATAAAAAAAAAACATGCGGATTATTTTTGAGAATTTGTAAAAGGAAAAATTCTTTTGGCCAGAATTTGGCCTGAATGGTATTTTACCTATGTTATTTTTCCTTTGTGAACATTTTTACCCTTTTAACTTTAATACCTTTAAATTAAAAAAATAGAAAAAAATCAATTTATTTTAAAATAAAAAAAATATTATAGATTTTTTAAATTTCTGACCAAATTTTCTAGCCATTTAACATTACCCTTTGAATAAATCAATCATCTTGACATTCTTTCTAGGTCAATGTCACCATTATGGCATTGATTTTTGAACGTATTTTTTTTTTCTAATTTCATTTTTCACTTCCTCCGTTCATTTTTATATGTCATCCATTTCTATAAATAGTTGGTCCATAATACTTGTAATTTCATAAAATCAATGCATATTACCATATTGTTCCTTTTTTACCCTTGTAAGTTATTAGCCTTGAAAATATACGTTTGACCAACTTAGAAAATCTAAGTAAATGATTCATATTCATTGGTTAAATTAATTAATCAAAATAAATTAATTCATATTTATTGATTGAAAACTTGAGTTCCAAAAAAAAGTAAATAAGGATAGAAGGGTAAAGTTACATCATTTCTTAAAGCAAATGCAAAGTAAAAAGGTGACATATAAAAAGGAACAGAGGAAGTAATGCTCATTTAATATTTGTTATTTTCATATTTCAATAATAATAACAAATTCATGTAAATCACCCTTTTTAACTCCTTTAATTTAATTTTCAAGCTTTTCATAATTTTAATAATGCTGAAAAAAGAATTTTAGGAGTCACCATACATATTGATATAAACAAGGATAACACACAAGTGCCACTAAATTATGATCAAAATCTTAGAGACACACCTTAACTAAAATAAGGTTCTATTACTTCCCCCCGCCCCCCCCCCCCCAACTCATTTGTTTTTAATTTTATACATCTTTTGACTCACATGGCACACTCCGTGACTTCACATAGTTGAGGCGTGTGGGAGATGTTTGGATGTGATGTAAGTCAAAAAGGTCTACAAAATTACAAAAAAATGTTTGGGGGTGATTTCACGTATCAGGACACTTCATCCAATACTAAGTGTCAACGATCATAAAGTAGTAATATAACCCAACTAGAGTTGGGGTCGAGTCCCAAGGAAGTGGTTCGTAATTGAGAATCAATAGGCAAGTAAGAATATGCTTAAGTCAATCATAGCTAAAAACATTTACGAATAAAAGAATGGTTTAAATTATAGGTGACACAAGTGTCAAATATCAGAGGGGTTTGGTTTCAATTATCAACTAAAACATCAAATAATACGAAAATAACAATTATGGAGACGGGATTCTTGGGATGTGATAGGATTATGAGCTAAGATAGACAACCGGATAATTGTAATTAATAGTAAACAGTTGTGAATCGGTGAATAAGCTAGACTTTAGTGGGGATAAACTTTCTCTCGAACAATTTACCCCGAATCAAATTGGTTTCTCTCGAACACCAATAAGCAACAATTAAGCACAGCCTTCGCTTTAGTCCATTCACTCTCTCGAGTTGAATGTGTCAAAAAGGGTTTAGGGTTCACTCTTTAGAGTTGAACCCATGACAACCCAATACCCACAGACCATCGATTCAATAATTTTGGTTTTGAAACCTCTCTCTCGAGCAAGCCAAAAACACGAAATTAAGATTGTATTTGCAACTACAACCCATTAAATTCAACCACAATTACTGAACAAAAACACCTTTAAACAACAATTAAACTATCAATTAACAATGCCCATCAATTATATCAACCCATAATCACAAAATCACGCACCAAGAATTGGTGTTTTAGCTATACATCATAAAAAGGTAAAAATTGTTACCAAGTTGTGTTTTCATCAACTGGGTAGGATTGATATAGTCTTTACAAAGGTCTAAGATGAAGAATCTTCAACACCCACTTCCAATTTCTCATAAATGGAAATATTCATATCTTCAAAGCTAAGGAAATATTGTGTCCAGAAACTCAGTTCTAAGCTCTCAATTTGAAAACTGAATGTTAGATTCTAAAACTGCATACTAAACTAAGAATTTAAAAACGTATTTATAATTGTCAAAAATGTGCTGCGAAGGACAATTCGGCGCAGTAAGTCAGGATCGCCGATCCACTCGGCGATCCGCCCTTTGGTCAATTTCATCGCCTTTTTGTTTTGGCCTTCAACATCTCCAAGTTCTGTAACTTTGGGCGATATGGTACTGCATCGCGGAATAGTTTGGTGACTCGCCGATTACTCTTTTCTATCATTGACTTTATTTTCTCCTTCAGGGCTTGGCACACTGGAACATTAGGCGAGACATCAGCCATTCGGCGATTCGCCCAATGGATTAGGCTATCCTCAGGTCTTCTTTTCTTTGTCTTTTCAGCTACCTTGATCCTTTATGCTCATTAGTGTCCATGCTTTGTTCCTCAATCCAAATACCTGAAATTCAAGGATTTACATCAGTTATTAGCATAAAATATGCATTTGAGGATACTAAATCTATTAAAATAAAGCCCTAAATGAGTCCAAATCGTGGACTCATCAGGGGGTAGTAGGACCTTAGTTTAATTAAGGTGTGTCTCTAAAATTTTGGTCATAGTCTAGAGGATACTTGTGTCTTATCCCATATTAATATCAAATATGTCATATTTCATTTATTTTTCTTCCACAGATTTTGTAACGACCGGTTCCCATCATAATGGAAAAGCCAATGGGGGAGAAATTTGGGCTAGAAAACTTCTGAGCAGTGACTTGGAAATTTCTAGCCTAGGTCAGACTCGGATGAAATCTGAGTCAGGTGAGGTCAAGGGAAATTTGGTAATGGATGGAGGACTTAATTATGAATTTGATCACATGAGTGGATACACAAGACGTTAAGGAGCCTGTACGGCTTTACGGAATCAAATTCGGGCAAGCAGCACTGTCGAAACTAATCTTGGCGTGAAAGGGTAGTTTTAGAATGGCCTGATCTGAAGGTGTGTTGTGAAATGGGAGTTTGGCACTCAAATACTGAGGTTCTTCCTCCATGCAAGCCGCTAGGGCAGGGTTAATCCCACAAGGGCGAGGCCAGTCGCGACTTAAGTTGGGGAAAACCTCAATTTCATTATTTTCTGCAAAACTTAGTACTTAAGAGCTAAGGGACGACCCATGGTGATTTCTTGAAAGATTTCCACGACTTCTAGTGCTAAAGGTAAGGAAATTACTCCCCTAATCCGTATTTTGATTCCTCGAACTTAGAATCTTGGGTAATTATTGTTGGGGATGGTTTTGGCCTGAAGTTAATGGTGGGAAAAGCCCAGTTGAACATTAGGATCATGGTTTTGGTCTTGGGTTAATAAGTTTGTTATAATCCAAGAAAATTAGACCTTGTTTATTGATCATTACGTTAATTACTTGTTTATAGACTAAGAACAAGCTGAAAAACTCCGAAAAGGGAAGGCTCAAGTGTCTTAGGAGTAATCAAGCTTAGTTTCGGGTAGGTGATGGTTTGATTTCCTGTTGTGTGATTTATGCCGGTTAATTTCTTCGTTGTATGCGTGCATGTTTGTGAATAGGGAAATGTGAATCAAATCTAATGAAATGATTATATGTGAACAATACATATCATGAACCTGTTACTTGATTGTATGATTATGAGTACTGTTCAATATGGGTGTGATTGTGACTGTGGTTGTACTGACTGGATCTAGTGTTACATTTTGACACATATATTGGATCGGGTGTCACATTGCGACACATATATTAGATTGGTGTCACGTTCCGACACATGTATATTGGATCGAGTGTCATGTTTCGACACATATATTGGATCGGGTTTCACTTTCCGACACACATATTGGATCGGGTGTCACATTTCGACACATGTATATTGGATCAGGTGTCATGTTCCGACACACTAAAAGTTTGGGCGTGGGTTCCATGAGAGGACCACTTGTGTTTATTACGTTCATGATTACCTGTCGTTGATATTGGGAAATCGTATGTTGCTCCTTAAATGATAACTGAACTATGTATTATGTATATGCGTGCTTACTATGTTGTCATTGCTTGTGTATATTGTGCTTATGGGAGAAGCCGCGTGATCCTACTAGTACACAGTGGTTTCGTGTAATGATTATGCACTTGCTCTTTCTTTGTTGAGTATAGGGCATGTTCAGGCGGCTATTGACAGACATCAGTTATGAGATTTTTGAACGCGATCAGATTCGAGGGTGAGCCAGTTCTTTCAAGTTGCCATGCATTCTTCTTTTGTTTAGTCCATTCCCTTCGGGATCATACTAGGTGTTTTAGACATTTATTAAATTGCTCTGGGGCTGCACCCCCTCTTTCTAAGACTTATTAATTTTAGTGTTTTGGTACAATGAATTTCAGGTTCTAGGGGTTGAATTTCCGTGATGATTATGTTAGTTGTTTTGTTAGACCTTCAGAGTTTATGGGAACTCCATATATAGTTAGCCATTTAAATTACTTCTGTATCTTTAAAAGCTTTAGTTTTCTTAAAATTTCTTAGTTGGGTTGTAGTACTGGTTTTCCCACCCGAGGGTTGGTGTGAGTGCCAATCACAACGGTTTGGGTCATGAAAAAGTTGGTATCAAAGGCCTAGGTTCGTTGATCTCAGTGCACTAAAATGAGTCTACTAGAGTCTTACGGAACGATACGAAGATGTCTGTACTTTTCTTGAAGAGGCTACAAGACTTTAGGAAATCCCTCTGTCTTTTTCTCCTTTCGTGCTATGACCTGATTCCAATTGGTATCTGGTGATCCAAATCGGTGTCTAACCTCCTTCACTCTTCTATCCGCAGATGGTTAATACATGATACAATAGCGTCAGGCCCGTAGCCCCCATCAACGAGCCAGCTGACAAGTCCGCAACAAGAGGTTGTGGCCGAGGAAGGGGAAGGGGCAGAGGCCGAGGAAGAGTGGCACCCGCCAGGTGTTGAGCCCCAGCTGAGAATATTCCTAGAGAAAAGGCCCCTCATGTACTCCAAGAAGAGGTAGAAGAGAATGTGGAGATTGAGGATGAGAAGGATGTTGGACCAGAAGAGGATGCACCGATTGGGAATACCGAGGTTCCTCCCTTATGCCCAGTGTTAGCTCAGCAGAATCATGAATTTTCTGAAGGGGTTGGTCGGCCCTGGAGTCCTTCCCACTATGTAAGCTGCTCAACCTCCGATCAACCTCCCCGTTACTGCTAGTATTCCCAGAGTGGATGGAGCATTAGACATTGATGCCTTCTTTCGTCCCCTATTGGGTCCTGTGATTACTGGTACTAGGCATGAGGTGTTGACTATGTTTCTAAAGCTTAAAGCTGAAGTCGTCTGTGTTCAATGGTTCTGAGAGTGAGGATGTCTATGAGTTCAATTTGAATTGTTATGAGAGGCTTGACAAGTTAGGCATTGTACACTAGCATGGAGTAGAATTCGTGACCTTTTAGCTTCAAGGTGAGAATAAGCAGTGGTGAGCAGAGTGGTATGACTGTAACTACCTAAGAGGCAAAGTTCCATGCCTTGTCCAGATATGCTACACAGTTGGTGACTATAGAGGAGGAGAGGATTCGTCTATTCATCAAGGGATTGAAACCCGAGTTACAGGTATTTTTTGTTCACATGACCTTTGTAGGTAAAAGTTTTAATGAGGTGACAGACTTTGTGAAGAAAGTGGAAGGAGTTAGACGTGATGGGCGGGCCAAGGCTTTGGCTAAGAAGCCCAAGAGCACATGTAACTGTCATGGTTCCTACTCCAGAGGTTCAGGTAGGCCGACACTTGCAGCCCAACCAATTCAGTCGACCATGCTCACTTCTACAGTTGGCTACTCGGGAACTCCACAGTTGAATCTTATTCAGGATGGTCAGGGAACTGCACCTGCATCTGGCAGTAGACCGTCTTTGACCGCAGTTGTTACAATTGTGGAGAACATGGGCATATGAGGAGAGATTGTCCCCATCCGCGCATGTATGGCCCTGTGCAGTAGCAGACTAGAGCAGTGGTACCAGTGGGCAGTGGTAGTAATGGTAGAGGGCTTCCACAAGGTGGGTGAGGTGGAAATCAGCAAGGCTGTGAAGGTCGGGGAAATGGTAATTTAGGTAGAGGATTAGTGCAGCCAGGCAATAAGGTCGCCCGTCAAGATGACAAGGCTCAGTGTTATGCCTTTTCGGGCAAGACCGAGGCTGAGGCGTCTGATGCAGTGATCACATGTACTATTCTTGTTTGTGATCGGATGGCTACTGTCTTGTTTGATCTGGATTCTACTTATTCATATGTGTCAGTTCAGTTTGCCTTGGGATTTGATGCGATTTGTGATGTGCTTGATACCCCTATCTATGTTTCTACCCCAGTTTGAGAGTCTGTCATAGTCACCTGTGTCTATCATACTTTTCCTATCTTGTTTATGGGTTTTTAGACTTATGCTGATTTGGTTATTCTGGATATGTCTGACTTTGATATTATCTTAGGCATGACTTAGTTGTCCCCCTATTATGTTGTGCTTAATTGTAATGCTAACTCTGTGACTCTAGAGATCGAGGGTAGGGAAAAGTTAGAGTGGGAAGGGGTGTACAAGCCTAAGCCAGCTAAGTTCATATCTTTCGTTCGGGCTAGGAAACTGGTAGGGCAGGGGTGTTTGGCATATTCGGCTCATATTCGGGATGTTGATGCTGAGTCTCCCTCTATTGAGTCTATTCATGTAGTGTTTGAATTTAAGGAAGTGTTTCCTATCGATTTTCCTGGTATGCCTCCAGATAGAGATATAGATTTCTGCATTGACTTGGAACCGGGCACTCGCCTAATCTTCATTCCTCCTTATCGCATGGCTCCAGCAGAATTGAGAGAGTTTAAGGCTCAAATACAGAAGCTTATTTGATAAAGGTTTAACCCGTCCTAGTGCTTCCCTGTGGGGTGCTCCTGTCTTGTTTGTTAAGAAGAAATATTGTAGTATAAGGATGTGCATTGACTACCGGCAGTGTAATAGGGTCACCATTTGAAATAAGTATCAGTTGCCTCGGATAGATGATCTCTTTGACCAGTTGCAGGGTGCATCAGTTTTCTTTAAGATTGACTTAAGATCTGGTTACCATCAGTTAAAGATAAGGCCTGAGAATGTACCCAAAACTGCCTTCAGGACCTATTATGGTAACTATGAGTTCTTAGTGATGTCGTTTAGGTTGACCAATGCCCCCACAGCCTTCATGAGTTTGATGAACAGTGTGTTCAAACCATTCCTGGGTTATTTTGTTATCGTCTTTATTTATGACATCTTGGTTTATTCGAAGAGTAAGAAAGAACATGTCGACCATCTTCGTATCGTTTTAAGTGTCCTTGGGAAACAAAATTTGTATGCAAAATTCTCCAAGAGCGAGTTCTGGTTGACTTCGGTATCCTTTTTGGGGCATGTGGTTTCAAAGGAAGGGGTAATGGTAGATCCCCAAAAGATCAAAGCAGTCAAGAACTGGGTCCGACCTTGCTCTGTGACAGAAGTTAAGAGTTTTGTGAGACTCAACAGCTACTACCTACGATTTGTGAAAAATTTTGCTTCTATTGCCACGCACTTAACAAGGCTGACCAAAAAGGAGGTGCCTTTAAAGTGGACTGACAAATGTGAAGAGAGATTCCAAAAGCTCAAGACTTTTCTGACCACATAACCTATTCTGACACTTTCGGTGGAAGGTAAAGATTTCATTGTTTAATGTGATGCGTCATATTCGGGTTTGGGTACTGTGTTGATGCAGAAAATAAATGTCATAGCTTATCTATCGCGACAGCTGAAAGTGCATGAGAGAAATTACCCGACACAAGATTTGGAGTTGGCAGCGATAGTGTTTGCTCTCAAGATCTGGCGGCATTACCTTTATGGTGTCAAGTGTGAGGTATTTATTGATCATCGTAGTGTACAACATGTATTCACTCAAAAAGGACCTGAATTTGAGGTAGAGAAGGTGGATGGAGTTACTCAAGGATTATAATGTTACCATCCAGTATCATCCGGGTAAGGTTAATGTGGTGGCAGATACACTAAGCCGGAAGACGGTAAGTATGGATAATTTAGCTTGCTTGAGTGTGTCCAAGCGACCCTTGGCCAAGGAGATTCAGACCTTGGAGTCTAAGTTCATGCAGTTGGGCATCTTAGCGAAAGGTAGGGTGTTAGCTAGCATTGAGCTTAGGTCCACATTCATTGAGAAGATCAAGGACAAGCAGTTTGAGGATGAGAGTTTGAATGAGCTCAGAAAGAAGACAGTGTTTGGTAAGGCACAAGATGTGGTTCTTGATGAAGGAGGTGTGCTGAGTTTTAAGGGAAGAATTTGTGTTCGATACATTGGATCATTTGAAATTATTGATTTTGTAGGGCTAGTAGCTTATAGGTTGGCTTTACCGCCTAGCCTATCTGGAGTCCACCCATTGTTCCATGTGTCCATGTTGAAGAAGTATCATGGGGACGAAGATTACATCATAAAGTGGGACTCAATTTTGCTAGACAAAGACCTACAGTATGAGGAGGAACTGGTTGCAATTCTTGATCGCGATGTCTGGAAGCTGAGGACCAAAGAGATAGAGTTTGTAAAAGTTCAATGGAAGTACCGTTCGGTTGAGGAATCTACTTGGGAAACCAACAAGGACATGCGAAGACAAGTATCCCCAGTTATTCGACGATGCGCGTAATAATTTACTCTTACTTTAGCCATTTTCCCCTAGTTGTCACTCGGGGATGAGTGATGGGTAAATTGATATTTATTGTAACGACCGATTCTCGTCATTATGGAAAAGCCAATGAGGGAGGAATTTGGGCCAGAAAACCTCTGAGTAGTAACTTGAAAATTTCTAGCCTAGGCCAGACTCGGATGAAATCTGAGTCAGGTGAGTTCTAGGGAAATCTGGTAATGCATAGGGGACTTAATTATGAATATGATCACATGAGTGGATATCCAAAACGTTAAGGAGATTGTACGGCTTTACGAAATTGAATTCGGGCGAGTAGCACTACCGAAACTAATCTTGGCGTGAAAGGGTATTTTTAGAACGTCCCGATTTGAAAATGTGTTGTGAAATAGGAGCTTGGAACTCAAATCCTGAGGTTTTGCCTCCGTGCAAGCCACTGGGGAGGGGTTAATCCCGCCAAGGCAGGGCCGATGTGGCGGGATGGGACCTGCCGTGGAGGGCTAGTCACGACTTAAGTCGGGGAAAAATTCCAATTTTGTTATTTTCTGCAAAACATCGATCTTAAGAGCTAAGGGACGATCCATGGAGATTTCTTGATAGATTTCCATGACTTCTAGTGCCAGTGCCAAAGGTAAGGAAATTACTCCCCTAATCCATATTTTGATTCTTAGAACTTAGAATCTTGGGAAATTATCGTTGGGGGGGGGGGGTGGGGGGTGGGGTTGTCCTGAAGTTAATGGAGGGAAAAGCCCTAGTTGAACATTAGGATCATGGGTTTGGTCTTAGGTTAATAAGTTTGTTATAATCCGGGTAAATTAGACTTTGTTTATTGATCCTTGAGTTAATTACTTATTTATAGATCAAGAAAAATCTGAAAGACTCCGAAAAGGGAAGGCTCAAATGTCTTAGGAGTAATCAAGCTTGGTTATGAGGTAGGTGATGGTTTGATTTCCTATTGTGTGATATATGTCGGTTAATTGCTTCGTTGTATGCGTTCATGTATGTCAATAGGGAAATGTGAATCAAATCTAAAGAAATGATTATGTGTGAACAATACATGCCATAAACTTGTTACTTGATTGTATGACTATGAGTACTGTT
>JAJOOF010006479.1:0-26753 GCA_029582545.1 Solanum lignicaule
ACTAAGAGTGTCAGGGTCGCCTGCCTCCACCCGTTCTTCATCGTTTCGTCCTTTTGAGTTCTTTCAAAGGGTACCTTTACTCCCCTTTGATTCTAAACACTCTAAACTACTTCCAAACACCTTATTATTCATAACATAAATCATAACCTTGAATTCATAATTCAAATTCAAGGTAGAGTTAAGAGTTAAGTTTTGAGAATTCTTTCGAACATTCTAAGAAAGTCCCTTGAGTCCTTTTGTGGAGTCTTCTACAACTTCTAGTAACTTGTTTCAAGACTCAAGTAAGTGAGCATGAGAGTGAGGAGAATGTATTCATGAGTCTACTTTGTCATCATGAGATCCTTCATATCATGAATCATAACTCTTGAATTCATAATTCACATTCATGAGAGATTTAAGAGTAGAGTTCAAGAAAGCCTTTGAGTTCAATTGTGAATCATTTGAGATCCATCATCGATTTGAGTTAAGTTTTGAGTAAGTTAGTATGAGAATGAGAATAATTGTATACATGAGTTCCATATTGATATTTTGACCCTTGAGTCGAGTCGTTCATGCCCATAACTTCCGCATGAACTCGATCAATTGAGTACCTTTGAGAGGAGTAGTATCTTCAAGTTCTAAGTCTTGAGTATTGAGTTCCTAATACCCTTTGAGATTATATTTCTAATCATAGGACTATTACATGTTACCTATGAAGTCATTGATTTGAGTTGTTTATGCCCATAATTCTGCATGACCCTATAAGTCGAACAGTCTTGAGATGAGAAGTATCTTTGAGTCCTCTGAGTTGAGCATTTTTGAAATGAGTAGTATCATTGAAGTTCTTGAGTTCCACGTATTGAGTTCTATCTATGGTTATTGAAAACCTTGTATTGAGTCGTTCACGTCCATAAATCAACATGAACCATATTTTAAGAAGTCTTTTACAAATGTTTTAAACTTGTTTAAAGACTTGAGCATTGAGTTGAGTAAGAGTAAATGTGAAGTTCAGTTTCTTCAAAAGATTATATGGGAACTAAGTATTCCCAAAGAGTAAATGTTTTCACATTTAAATAAGAGAGGAAACACTGATTTCCAAGAGAGCCTTTGAGCTAGTTTTGAGTAATTATCTCAAATCACAGAAAGAGTTTTGTTTTTAAAACATATGAGTTGAGTATATTTTGGGAGTAGTATTGAGCACCGTTATGTGGATGCGAGTTCATAATAACTCAAGTCTTCATAAACCATGTAGCCATCATGGGTAGAAAGAATCACACTTTTTAGATGATTCCTTAGTGCTATTTAGTATAGACTAGTGGATCCACTTAGTTAAGGCGTCCTATATGACGGCAAAGTATAGAACAATTCTGGCAGCGTGGGCAAGACGTTGTATCATCAATTAGGCTCATAGTGGTGGTTGTCTGTAGAAAAACTTCCAGAAAGTTGTATTATATTTTATAATATATAAATTGAGTTGTTATTGTACTCTTCAATACACTTAGTTGTTTTCTATTGTCTTAAAAGTTTTCTATATATTGAATCTTTTACTACTGCTTTATCCTTGAGTATCTTGAGTCGATCTGTGCTTCATTGTGTCGAGTACCTTATTGTTGAGTTTCACTGAGTTGAGAACCTTATTGTTGAATTGAGTATCGTATCCTTGAGTACTTCTGAGTTGAGTAAGTTTGAGTAGTTTGAGTATCCTTGAGTATTCCTTGAGTTGAGTAAGTTTGACAAGAGGTAAGTATGTTTCCTTTTTATCAAGTTCAAGCTTATGTTATGCTTTAGAATTCACCTTGCATGCTTGTACATTCCACATACTGAGCCATTTGGACTGCATCCTTTCATGATGCACATTCAGGTATTCGGGATCATCAACAGGAGCTTCGTTGATACCACATGGAGTTCGAGTTAACTATGGGGAGCCTCCTTACTTCCGGAGGATTTCATTTACTTTTTCAGTTTTGTCAAGATGTCTTGGGTTTTGTCTCGGCTTCCATCTTTGTCATATTTAGGCTTCATAGATAGACAGTAGAGTTTCAGAAGTTTGTTTCATTTATCTTATTCATTGTTTGAAAGACTTGAGTTGCCTATTGTTGTCTAGTTGAATATTCCATTTTTATCCAGAGTTACTCATTTGAGTTAAAGATTTGTAAGTTGCATGAGTTTTATTCAATTTTTAAGCTTTTGCATGCTTGAGTTAGTCTTCCGCTTATAGTCAGCCATGATGAGGGTTTGCTTGGGGACCAACAAAGGTCTTCGAGTGCCGGTCACGTCCAGGGTGTTGACTCGAGTCTTGACAGATCTCATTCCTAAATTGATGGATGAGACTTCATCCCTATGTACACTAAGTGCTAAGTAATACTCTCATCTAATTTTTTGTTGATAAGCTAATAATACTAAACTATCTATCATATCATATATTACTAAAATTGGGAAACTCCAACCTTTAAAGTTAGATTACCATTTTACCCCTTCATTATATTAAAATGTTATAAATTATTTAATTAATTAAATAGTAAAAATAAAATTATAATTCACCCAAGGCTTAATTACATGTTTCAGGTTCAAAAAAAAAATTCTCCGTATTTAGATAAACAAAACGTCAAAACATTTCAAATTCTTGGCTACGTTAATTTCGAAACAATTAATATTTAAAGGAGACTACTCTTTTAAATGTTTTCATACTAAATGTTAATAATAGCTAAAATAATGATAAGAAATAATAATTTCTCATTTTACAAGCTTTCCAAAATTAGTTTATACATTTCCGGAATGATTATAAATAATTAAAAATAAATAATAGGTATATAATTTAATACAATAATTACCATAAAAACTTGAAGTAGCTTATGACTTTATATGATTTTCTATAGCACTAATATTATAAGTTCAAAAATACTTTAAAGAGATAAAAATAATTTTAGAAAGAGTCTTTTTCACTATCCCATTAACTACATATACATACAATATATGTTATTTATTTATGTCATTTATTAAATTAATAAATTTATATTATATTGAGCTCGTAGTTATAAAAATTTTGCAGAAATGGAAGAGTTGTCTTTTCATTATTCAATACAGATTGTTATATTAGTCAATTTACTCCATATATCAGCTCACACTTTTGCATTACTCTTCTTTTACTCAACATAATTCCTTATTCATGGTTAGGTAAATATATTCTACTAGTTTTTTCTTCTCTTCCTCTTATTACAATTTTACATTTTTCATTCCAATTTATTGATACTAAGTTTCCTAATTTTGTCTTTTGTTTTTTTAATAGAAGTTGTTGTGTGCAATACATATTATAATGCAAAAAGGAAAATTGACTTTATAGTGTTTTCAAAAATATAGATATAATTGTTGTTATGCATTTCAAGTTTTCTTTATTTATACACGGTTGGATGTTGACGCATAGATTGAAAGTTTCTCAATAATTGCAGGGATTATTGCGAGGTATGATTGATTAAACTCATTAGAAATACATATTCTTATTATGCTTATAGTTTGAAATTTGAGGATATCTATTTTGATTTCTTATCATATACATGTTTTTCAATTTATAGTACAATCAAATATATTTTTTTATACATAAATTTATAACTATAGACATATATTATGCAACCATATAATATGGGATATACGTGCAATGCACGTGTCCAGGTACTAGTATATAATAGGAGAAGAAAAAGTGTCACGTGTCAGTGCCACAATTTTTTTATTTATGAATTATTAAAATATTTAAAATTATTTTAAAATCTATAAAAAAAAATGCAATCACTATAAAAAAAATACTAATGTAACGTATGCACCATAACTCTTCATAACAATACTATTTATTATTAAAAATAAAAATTAATCTTAAAAATCTTTATTCAAAATAAATATTTATAAAAAATAAATATTATAAAATTGTATTTTGCAAGAAATTAAAAAGACACATGTAATTGCAGTTAATTATTTTAAAATTAGTGGGATCAGTTTTATATAAATTAAAGGGATGAGTTTCAAATTTATTTAAATGTTGTTATCTTTTTAATGTTGAGTTACGAAAAGGGAAGTTTTGATTTCCTAAAATCTATATATATATATATATATATAATAGGAGAAGAAAAAAGTGTCACATGTCAGCACCACAAAAAAATTGACTTTTTAAATAATTAAAATTAATTACATATAATAGGATTAAATAATAAATTACTATTTTATTTTTAAAACAGTTTATGAGAAAAGCACATTAATGAATTAGCAAAATTAATTTAAAATCAGTAAATTAAAAAAAAATAACATAACTACCTTACATTTTAACTTTTAAAATCAAGTGGTTATTAATTTTAAAATTCAAAAAGAAAATGCATCACGTTAGTTTATTTAGGAGAATTTTGGGGAGTAACTTTTTCATTCCCCATTTCTCTCTTGCATTATACAAAATCTTTTTAATTTTGATTAAGAATTTTTTTCTTCCTTTTTAAAACGTCATAGTTCAAATTATTTTAATTTATGGTAGTTTTAAATTAAGTCTCTTTAAGATATAGACCCAAAAAAAAAAAAATTAACTAGTTTAAGAAAAAAATGACAATTGACCAAAATTTAAAAAAATTAAATAAATTAAAACAGATAAAAGTTAGTAATGGACCAAAAAGTGGAAAAACAGTAAAACAGTTTATGAGGAAAAAAAACGTTAATTAATTAGTAAAAAAAATAAATAAAATTTTTAAAACAGATAAAAATTAGTAATGGACCAAAAAGTAAAAAACAGTAATTCCATTTTATGAGAAAAAAAACGTTAATCAATTAGTAAAATTATACATGTGTAAAAAAAAACTACACATTGAATATTTGTAAATATTACAGATATTGATATTAACTTTTTGAATTATAGATAAATTTTAGTTATATTTTTCATTTATTTTTTTTTAAAAAAGAACGGTTACAACTTCTACAGTTTTTTCCCCATCTTTTCTACAAAAAAATTAAATAAATTTTTTAAAACAGATAAAAATTAGTAATTGACCTAAAAGTAAAAAATAGTAAAACAGTTTATGACCAAAAAAACGTTAATTAATTGGTAAAATTATACATGTCTAAAAATAAACTACACATTGAATATTTGTAAATATTACAGAATTTTTATATTAACCTTTTGAATTATAGATAAATTTTAGTTATATTTTTAATTTAATTTTTTTTTAAAAGAACGGTTACAACTTTTACCGTTTTCTTTCATTTTTTCTACCCTATTTGTTTAAAAAATCAACAAGAAGTTCCACAATGTTGAACAAGAAAATTCTATCAATGCTCTCTTTTATATCAAAAGAAAGAATATTATTATAGTGCAGAACCACCTTCTTCTTTTTTTTGTAAGTAACACTTCTTTCGATGTTTATAAATATTATTCTTTCTGCTACAAAAGTAGCATAATAGTCGGTATTTATATTTATTTTTGATTATTTCTTTTTCAGAAATGGGATGAAATGGACCCTTCCGTTGAAGGAGAAATCAAGCTGATTATCAAAATAAGAAGAAAGGTCAAGTGGGTAGTGTGAGAAAGTGTTTGGTACACAATTAATACAATTCAATAAAGTTGTTTGGGTTAATATCTCAGGTTATTTTACAGCTTTTTTTGTGATTCCTCATTAATTTTCCTTCTAAATATTTTTTTAAAAAAATATTCTGGTCCAATGTTAATTTATCACCATCGATAAAGTCAAATAATTTAATGAAGGTGATCAAATTATGTTATAGGCAATCAATACATTAAGAAGGTCATATATGAAGTTCTATTAACTTTGAAAGTTTTTAATTTATATTTAATTAGGTCATCCGAAGAAAAATATCTACATTGCATCATTTTTACCTATAACGATGTTGAAGTCATGTTATGAGATGATACATGCATTGAAAAATATATAAAGTAGAGTCTTTGATTTTCAATAATTTTTTTATTTTCATTACTAGATCATGTATGTTTAAAAAGTAATTGTTTAAAAAGTGTTTGGTATTTCTTTTCATAATATTTCTTAGTTACACTTAGAGTAGGTTAATTTTTTATTTCTATTTATTAATTTATTTATCTAACAAGATAAGAGGAAGATCTTCTTAATAAGACATACATATATTCAAAGATTTAATGTTTTTATGCAAAAGAAAGAAGAACAAATTTTAATATCAAGCATAAAATTGCTTGATATTAAATTAAAAAGTAAAATATTAATTGTAAAATAAGCAATAAAATAAAAACAAATTATGAATCTTTTGTGTGTGGGGTTGGGGGTAGTCTTTTTGAATAGATATATAACTATAAAAAAATAATGAAAAACAACAAATTTTAATAGTGCTAATTTCAGTACCTTTCATATAGTTATCCTACGAGTTTGTTATAGTTTAGAATTCATTTTCACAACAACAACAATAATAATAATAATAATAACAATAATAATAATAATAATAATAATAATAATAATAAGTTGATACTTTTATATTAATTTGAAATCAATTATAATTATTACAGTTTTTAAATTAATTATTATCATTATTGTCAACCAACTAAAGAAGTTATATATATATTAAATCTTGAATAAGTTATATCATATTTAATTAAAAAATTGTTTCATTTTAAAATATTTGCACAACGCGCGGACACGAATACTAGTATTCTTATAATGCTAGAAAAACTAATAATCTTAATAGCTCGTGATTTCTGATAAACTGATAGTAGCTAATAGATACTTTATAAACTGATAATCTAAAATATACAACATAAAACAATATAGTTCTAAGACATGAAATATCTATATCCTGAAGGTTCGTGAAAATACTATTTAGAAGTAATGAATTATAGGTGAAAACACACAATCAAGCTATCCATGAAGAAGGTAGAAAAAATAGTGAAATAACGACTTTTATAAGAATCCTAACTTCTGTAGAAATCATTCATTGAAGAACTAGGTTTGCTTTGGGACTCAATGGTGAAAGGATATTCATTGATGAAATCCAGCATACATGGAAACAAAACACTTGATGAAATTTTTGAGCTTGAAGATGAGGAACCCTAGTTCTTGCTTGGGAAAACTTAGAACGTCCTGTTATGATGATTCTAAGTGTTAGGCGTGAACGAGGATTTTTAGTCGACTAAATTTCCCTTCACCCCATTTAGGATAGGCTAAAACATCGTGGTTTAGAAATTAAAAAGGTGGGAAAAGACCAAAACCACCTTAACTGAAAAGTTGTCGGAACATTCCATGAGGCCATCTAAGAACTATGGTTTGAACTACGGCCGGTAGATCCCATCCGTGGAATTTAGGCTAAAATTTGAAGTATCAGAAATGCTTTCTATGATTCCAATTTACGACTCGTAGTGGTTTACGATCCATGGTTGAATCCGTGTAAAGCATGCTGAAAATTTAGCCTCAGGTGTTCATCTACGAGTCTAATTTACAACTCGTAGATTGATTTACAATTTGTCGTGAAATCAGTGAAAAACTGTCTGAAACATCAGCTTCAGAACATCACTTAACGATGTAAAAATATGGACCTTAGTTTGATTTCATCCCATAAAGAGGACCCGTAGAACTCAAGTCCTAAAGTCTCTACTGGAAGTTTCTCTGGTAAAGAGTCATAACTGGTTTCCCCAAACTCAAATTGATGAAAAATTTGTGGCATTGAAAAAAATATTCGTAGATCTTTAATTTGATAGGTCACATGGGACACCTTATTCTTAATATGCTGTGAGATATGGTCTTTTGAAGTTGCCCCTTGCATGAACTCATGCAAAAACATAGTCGATAAAGAAGCTATGAACTCGACTTAGTGCTAGAGGTCCTTTATGACTCTAAACCACATCTAATACACTTCCTACAATTAGTAATGGAACTCAACACACATGAAAACGTAGGAAATCACCCGGTCCAAGTTGATACACTTACGGCGAATAATTTGGATCTGAAATATAAAAAATTTCGAGGTGTTACATGAACCTTTCTCTAAGCTTGGGAAAAATTCTCTCCATCTTTTTGTCTAAAACCTATAGTTTCACTTCTAAACTTTTGAGTCTTTCTAGATAGAAAGATACATGTAAGAAACTCTTTAGCAAGGCCATCCCATGAGGTTATAAAGTTTAGAGGTTTTGCCTTCAACCATCTCTTAGCTTTTGAAAAATAGAAAATATGAACACAATGAATCTTACATACTCTAAAGACTTCTTGAGTGATGTATGTGTCAGTGATCTCCAAAAAAACTGAAGATGAACTTGAAGGACTTCATAAGGTAAACATGTAAATTGTCCGCATGTGTGTAAAAGTTAAACCATGTTCTCCTTCAACTCCTACCTTTTCGTAATAGCAAGCTTTACAATATTAGAATTTACATTGCTAATGAATGATATTACCACATCACGTACTACCATTAGTGGTCGGTTTAAACTTCCAAAAATTTAACTCAAGACCTAAACCACTCTTGAATGCCTCAGGACCCAAACAACTACCCAAACCTAACAAAATTGTTGAAATTTGATTATGAGTTATTAACCTTAAATGTTGACTTTGGTCAAGCTTTAAATTTTCAAAATTGAGAAACCCACTCATTACTCAGCTGATCACCTTAGAAACAGTGTCACCCATCCCCATAGATTACAAATATCATACAAAAACTACTAAAATGGATAAAATAGGAAAAACATGCAGAAAAAACAAAACGACCAAGACGGTTGTTATAGTTATGCTTTTTTACATAAAATTGTAAAAAATGAAATAAAATTCAAGATACAATACATTTTATTAGTTTTGATTTCAGTATGTCTCCTTAGTTCATATTTAAAAATTTCCTCAAAGTTCTTTGTATGCATTGTAAATATTCCAATATTAATTTTTTATTGTAGAACAATTATAATTTTACATTTACTATTTACTTACTAATGATATTTGGGTCCCAAGATTTTTTAGTAGATAATTATTGCCTTACCATTATTTTTGTTTGATTTTGGTGTGTAATATGTAAAATATTTACTCATTTATGCCTTATAATATTTAATTACTAAACTATAATTAAGTAACTAGATTCTCACTCAATTAATAAATAACTTTCCAAAACTCAGACATTTATTTGGTTATAAATAGTCATTCCATTTTTTTCATTTTATACTCATGAAACAAACTTTCTCTTATAATCTTTTTCATGTTCTTGTTGGTTATTTTCCAATTCTTCACTTTCTGAGCAAGAGAAATTTTCTTTTTTTCTTTTTTCTTTTCTTCTGGTTCCTATACCAGTAAAACAATCTTTTCATTATAATCCTTTTCCTATTGTTGTTGGTTATTTCTTAGTTTTTCACTCTTTTTATTATGAAACGATACCTTTTCTCTTCCTTTTCTACTTTTTATTTTCTTATGGTTTCTCTACAGATCTTTTTATGTCTTTCTATGACAAAAAAAAGGTTAAATTTTGTATGTTGATTGTTTCTATCTTATGCTTATATTTTTCAATTATTATTTTATTTTCTTGATCTTATGATACATTTATTTTGGAGTTTAAATTAAAATTTGTTGGTTTTGTAAAGTAAATGTACTTTTCATTATAAAATTCTACAACAAATTCATGTGGTATTTTTTAATTTTAATTTTTTGCCATTTCCTTTCCATTTTTTCCACCAAGGTTTTCTATATCAGTTTCACACCGGACTGATCAGGAAACTAATCTAGAGGACTCTACTGGACTTCTATGGAGGTTCATAGTGTGTAACCATAGTGGTTCACTTTTTATTCTCCCTTGTTGTCCACTTGAGTCCCATAGATCAGTTTCTTGATCAGTCAGGTGTGACATTGATGGAACAAACTTAGGTGAAAAAATTGAAAAGGGACTGGAGAAATAAAAAAGGAAGGAGGTGCAACAACTCCCGTATATCAACTTCAAAACCAATCTATACATTGAAAATGAGTACTATAAACTAAGTCGAAGAATCACACTTTACTAGAAATCGTATGCAATGTTCGTTACTCATTACTTTAAAGAAAGAATGAATCATATTTCCGTGAATCAATATGCAATCCTTCGTACATGCATCACATGCTTCATTCTCGCATTTCATCTCTTGCACATATAGATGAGGCTTCCCCAACAACTTCTAAATCCTACGAAGTATATCAAAATACCAAGTACAAGCTTACATTAAGAAAATAATACTAATATAAATAACATATGAAATGGTAGAAAAGTTTAAGTTGTCAAATGCAAATTATGCATACTGCTACACAATAAGTAGAACCTCTAGATGTAGAAGCACATAACAAAGGGGGAAAACAAAATTTCACACAAATAATAACTTAGATCTTGTATGTAGCATAAATATTATAAAAAAACTTAACATATAAAATTAAAATAAGTATTTGAAAAAAAAAGTCAATCGAGACCATGCCGTTCTTCCAAGATTCATTATGTATGTTTCGCTGGTCGACAACGTAATCACATGCTATAAAATATGAATTATTAAGTCATGGTTTGAAATCACCCTCTTGGAAATTCTTCACCCTAAAAGGGAGTGTTCTTAAGTGTTGGTCAGAAGAGTACCATTTCTTCAGAATGGTCTCCACCGCACACTTCACAAAGCCACCGAGATGGTTTTACTAATTAGACTTGGGATTGTGGTTGAAGCTGCCCAAATAAGTCACGTATCACCTTCGATAACTAACAAAACCGTTGAAATTTGATTTTGAGTTGTTGACCAGAAATGTTGACTTTGGTTAAACTTTAAACTTTCAAAACTAAGAAACCCACTCATCACTCGTCAGATCTCCTCAGAAATCGTGTCACCCATCCCCATAGGTCACAAATATAATACAAAAGCTAATAAAAGGGGTAAAGTTAGGAAAAACATGCAGAAAATACAAAGCGACCATGAGGTTCATTTTAGTTATGTATTTTTATATAAAATTGAAAGAAAATAAAACTTCAAGATACAATACATTATATAATTTTTTATTTGAGTATGTAATATTAGTTCTTCTTCAAAGAAAACTAGAATATTTAGAAGTTACATCAAAGTTCTTTGTATGCATTGTAAATATTCCAATACTAAATTTTTTATAGTAGGACAATTATAGTTTTACCTTCACTATTTACTAACTAATGATTTTTGGGTCCCAAGATTTTGTAGTAGAATAATTATAGCCTTACCATTGTTTTCATTTGATTTTGGTGTGTAATATGTAAAATATTTTCTCATTTATGCCAAACTAATAAATACATACATTTTAATTATTAGACTATAATATGTAAATGGTTGTGTTGTGAAAAACTCACTCTTAAGAGCAAGAAAATCCTCAAATGGTTTGCATGCTCATCCTCACTCCGAGAATAAATAAGAATGTCATCTATGAAGACAATGACGAACATGTCCAAATACTGTTTGAACACTATGTTCATCAGGTCCATGAAATCTGCAGGAGCATTGGTTAGTTCAAAAGACATAACAGCAAATTCATAGTGACCATATCGAGTTTTGAAGGTTGTCTTAGGAATGTCACATTCTCTGAATATAAGTTGATGATAGCTTCATATGATGTCTATCTTTGAAATTACATTGTCACACTAAATCTGGTCGAACAAGTCATCAATCCTAGGAATGGGATATTTATTCTTGATTGTGACTTTGTTTAGTTGGTAGTAATCAATACACATTCTGTGAGAATCATCTTTCTTACACACGAAAAGAAGTGGAGAACCCCATGGGGATATGTTGAGTTTGATGAAACCTTTATGTAATGACCTATTTCTGTCGTTATGAAAAAGCCAATGAGGAAAGAATTGGGGCCAGAAAAAGTTTGAGTAGTGACTTGGAAATGTCTAGCCTAGTCCAGATTTGGACGAAATCTGAGTCAGGTAAGGTCTAGGGAAATCTGGGAATGAATGGGGGATTTAATTATGATTTGTATCACATCAGTAGATATCCAAGACTTTAAGGAACCTGTACGGCTTTACGGAATCAAATTCAGGCAAGTAGAACTCCTGAAACTGATCTTGGTGTGAATGGGTAGTTTTAGAACGTCTTGGTTTGAAAGTGTGTTGTGAAATGGGATCTTGGAACTCAAATTCCGAGTTCTGTCTCTGTGCAAGCCGTCGGGGCGGGATTATTCCTGCCAGGGCGGGGACGCTATGGTCGATTGGGTCTCGCTGTGGTGGGACAGTCGCGACTTAAGTCGAGGAAAAACCCCAAAATCGTTATTTTCTGCAAAATTTCGTTCTAGAGAGCTAGGAAACGACCCAGACAATTCTTAACAGTTTTCCATGACTTCTAGTGCTAAAGGTAAGGAAATTACTCCCTTAATCCGTATTTCGATTCCTAGAACTTAGAATCTTGGGTAATTATCATTGGGGGAGGGTTTTGGCCTGAAGTTGATGGTGGAAAAACCCTAAGTTGAGTATTATGATCTTGGGTTTGGCCTAGGATTGATAGTTTGATTATTATCCAGGTAAATTAGTCCTTATTTATTGATCCTTACTTTAAATTACTTGTTTTAGACCAAGAACAAGTGGAAAGAATTCGGAAAGAGAAGACTCAAGTGTCTTAGGAGGATTCAAGCTTGGTTTCGAGGTAGGTGATGGTTCAATTTCCTGTTTGGGTGATATATGCTAGTTGATTGCTTCATTGTATTCATGCGTGTATGTGCATAGTGAAATGTGAATCGAACCTATGTAATGATTATGTGCGAACAACTATATGCAATGAACCTACTACATGACCATGTTACTATATGTACTATTCATTATGGTGTGGTTGTGATTGTGGTTGTGCTGATTGGATCAGGTGTCACATTCTGACATATACATTAGATCGGGTGTCACGTTCTGACACATATATTGGACCGGGTGTCACGTTCCGACACATACATTGGATCGGTGTCACGTTTCGACACACTAACAGTTTGGGTATGGGTTCCATGAGAGAACCACTTGTGATTATTATGTTCATGTCTACTTGTCATTGATATTGGGAGATTGTATGTTGCTCTAAAATGATAACCGAATTGCGCATTCCGTATATGTGTGTGACTGTGTTGTAATTGCTTGTGTATATTGTGCTTACTTGAGTGGCTGTCTGATCCTACTAGTACACTGTGGTTGTGTACTGATACTGCACTTGCTTGTTCTTTGTTGAGTACAGGGCATCTTCAGGCAGCTTCTAACAAACCTCAGTTAGGAGATCACTAATCGAGACCGGATTTAAGGGTGAGCCAGTTCTTTCAGGCTTCCATGGATCCATCCTTAGTTTAGTCCACTCTTTTGAGACTCAAACTGGTGTTTAGACATTTTCTTATGTTTAGTTTCGGGGTCGCACTCCTTTTCCTGAGACTTGTCATTTAGTAGAGTTTTGGTACATTGACTTTCAAGTTCTAGGGGTTGAAATTCCGCAATAGTTATGTTAGTTGGTTATTTAAACTCCCGGAGTTTATGGGAATTCCGTATTTTTTCATTGTCATATAAACTTGCTTCCGTATCTTTAAATGCTTAGTTTTCCGTTAGGTTGCTTAGTCGGGTTGAAGTAATAGTTCTCCCACAGGAGGGTTAGTGTGGGTGCCAATGACGGCGGTCTGAGTCGTGACAAAGTTTGTATCAGAGCCCTAGGTTCATTGATCTCATTGTACCACAACTAGTCTAGTAGAGTCTTGCGGAATGGTACAGAGACGTCTGTACTTTTCTTCGAGAGGCTATAACACTGTAGAAAATCTCTCTGTTTTCTTCTCTTTTTGTGCTATGACTTGATTCCAATTGGTATCTGGTGATCCAAATTGGTATCTAATCTCTTCACTCTTCTGTCCGCAGATGGTTAACACACAATACAATGGCGTCAGGCCCATAGCCCTCATCAATGAGCCAGTCGAGGAGCCCGCAGCAAGAGGCCGCGGTCGAAGCAGGGGTAGAGGAAGAGGAAATGGTAGAGGTCGAGGAAGGGTAGCACCTGCCAGAAGTGGAGCCCCAGTTGAAAATGCTCCCAGGGAAGAGGTCTCTCCTGCATCCTAAGAAGAGGTACAAGAAAATATGGAAATTGAATATGAGAAGGAGGTATAGGCTGAGACTACAGGTATCCTCCCTTAGACCTAGTGTTAGCTCAGCAGATCATGACTTTTCTGAAGGGATTGGTCGGCCCTGGAGTCCTCCCCACAGTACAAGCAACTCAATGCCGAGCCAATTCCCCCATTGATGCTAGTGTTCCCAAGGTGGGTGGAGCTGTAGGCATTGATGCCTTTTTCAGTCCCTTATTGGGTCCCGTGATGACTGGTACTGAGCATGAGATGCTGACTAAGTTTCTGAAGCTGAAGCCGCATGTGTTTCATGGTTCTGACAGTGAGGACGCCTATGAGTTTATTTTGGATTGGTATGAGAGGCTTTACAAGTTAGGTATTGTACACCAGCATGCGGTAGAATTCGTGACCTTCCAACTTCAGGGTGAGGCTAAGCAGTGGTGGAGGGCCTATGTGGAATGCAAATCATCAGTCTTTCCCCCACTTACTTGGACGCAGTTTCATGCTCTGTTCCTTGAAAAATATGGAACCCAGACTTTGAGGGATCGCAAGAAGGATGAGTTCATAGCTTTGGAATAGAGTGGTATAACTGTAGTTGTGTAACATCTCGCTATTTGAAAGAACTAGGACGAGTTAGAATTGGAAATAATCATTTTAGGAAAGAATGGAAAATCTGGAAATTTGGCAAGTTATGGTAAGTTTGGGTTTTTAGTCAACTTCAAACGACCATAACTCCTAGCTCAAGATGAATTAGGTGTTCTTCCAGATACCGTATGAAAGATCTTGGAATTATCTTTCCAACTCCGCCTAGTTTGCATGATTCCGAGTTTGTATAAGTGAGATATGCTCATTTGAAGTTGGGCTGTTCAATTAAGGAAAGTCTAATCCGGATTTTGGAAGGGTATTCTAGTCATTTCCTTACCCAATTATTTTAATCCGTTTTTAGGGGTTTATTTGAGGTCTAATCAGAATTATATCAGTATAGTCAATTGGAAATTCACGCTAGGGCTTGGAGAAAAGAGAAAAGAGGAGAAAGGAGAAGAAAAGTCAAGATTCGTCAAGAACGTTCAAGTTTGGTTGTTGATTTCGCCAAGGATTCAATCCTACGAGGTATTTGAGATCACATAGCATTGGGTTAGTTCACCTACGCTCCAATCATGATTTATTTAAGTGAATTTATGTTGTTGAAGGTTTTGAAATTGAGTTGTTGATGGGTTTTGTTGAAGTTCTATTGAGTTCTTGATTCTTTGAAATTGTTGATCCAAATTCATGATTTTAGGTGTGAATTCAAATAGAATCTTGCATATATTGATGGTATAGCTGATTCTAAGAGTTTGGGGGAAAGAACTAAGTTGAAATAAGGGGTTTAGAGATGAAAAACGAAGGAGAAAAGTCAGATGCACCTGGGAAGGTGCTCGGGCGCCGCCCCTCTCAGAACCCCAAGAAGAGTCCTCTGAAGTATGGGCTCTGGGGTACCGCGCCAGCCAGCACGCCCCACCCCGGCCTCTGAAGTTTTAAGGCTGGCACCCCGCGCCTCTCAGAGCGCCAGGGACGCCAGTTCATCCCATTTCCCCCGTTCTTTCCGTACTAGTTCCTTAGCAACGTACTTATGTTTCCTAGTTGATTTGAACACTCTAGGGTACGTCTAAACATCATGAAATCATACATAAACATGAGATCATGAACCTTGAACCCATAATTCAATTCAAGGAAAGTAAGAGTCAAGTCAAGAGAAGTTCTTAAAGTTTTCCAAAAGTCTTTTCCAAAAGTTTTAACTTGTTTTAAGACTTAAAGTTCAAGTTGAGTAAAGAGTAAAGAGTAAAAGTTGAAGTTCATTTCTTCAAAAAGTATATGGGGATTATATTTTCCCAAAGAGTTTTAAAATATTTTCATATTGGAACAAGAAAAGGAAACCTTGATTTCCAAAGAGTCTATGAGCTAGTTTTCAGAAAAGAGTAAACGCTTTCACAATTAAGCAAGGAAGGAAACTTTGATTTCCAAGATAGCCCTTGAGCTAAGTTTTTGAGCAATTATCTCAAATCACAGAAATAAGTATGTTTATAAACATAAGAGCTAGTATCATATTTTGGGAGTAGTATTGAGCATCAGTTTGGAGGAGAGTTCAGACAACTCCTAGCCCCAATAAACCATGTAGCCATCATGGGTAGAAAAAGGGTCATACTTTTTAGATGATTCCTTAGTGATTTTTAGCATAGACTAGTGGATCAACTTAGTGTTTAGGTTCTATACCCTCGGCAAGGTATATGATGGCCCTGGCAGCGTGAGGTAAAGCACTTTATTATCACAATAGCTCTTACGTGATGGTTGTCAGTTAGAAAAACTCCCACAGAAGTATATTGTATTCTTATATACACAGTTTATTTGTATATTATATACACATCAGAGTTTATATCGTATCTTTGCATACACTCAGAGTATTGTTGTATTTCCAAATACATAGAGTTGACATCCATGTTTTAAAAGCTTTTCTTTATACTGCATTTACTTTATTGCTTTATAATGAAATGAGTTCAGTTCAATTTAGCCAAGTAAGTTCTTTCAGTTCCTTTCAAGCTTATGTCTTGTTTTAGAATTCTCGTCGCATACTCGTACATTCAATGTACTGATGACATTTGGCCTGGATCTTTTAATAATGCAGATACAGGTAACCAGGATCAGCATCCAGCGCATTGTTGATTCTAATTGAGCTCCAGACTTGTTGGTGAGCCTCCTTGCTTCCGAAGGATCTCTTTTATTGCTTTTAGTAGTTTAAGTTTCATTAGGATTTCGTGGGTCTTGTCCCGACATCCATCTCAGTTGTTTAGATGCTTCATAGACAGTCATATGTAAGTTCTTAAGTTTTCTATTTCCTATTTTAATGGTTGAGACTTGAGTTGCCATTTTGGTTGAGTTTAATATTTCTTAAAGACATTCGTATGAGTTATCCTTTGAGACTATTTCTTGTGTTTAAGACTTTTGCTGAGTAGGTAAGCCAGGACAAGGGTTCGCTTGGGGCTAGCAATGGTTCTCAAGTGCCAGTCCTGCACAGGGTGTAGGCTGGGGGTGTGACAAACTTGGTAGTAGAGCCTAGTGTTCAAGAGTCCTAGGGAGTCTATGAAATCGTTTCTGTAGAGTCCTAGTTATCCGTGTGAAGCGCGCCACATCTATAATTAGGAGGCTGCAATAGTTAGGAAACTATCTCACTTCTTTCATACTCATTTCATGAGTTAGATTTTTATCTATAAAAGTTTCTTTCTAACTCATGCTTGTGCGTGTCATTCAGATCATGCCTCCACGAAGAGTCGTCAGAGGTCGTCCGACTAGAAGGAATGTTGGACCATAGGAACAAGGGGTACCTAATGCACCAGAATTGCAGCCCCAAAGAGAGGTCACCAATGCTGAGTTCCGTGATGCTATCCAGATGTTGAGTCAAGTTGTGACCAATCAAGTTGGACAGAGAGAGAATCGACAGGAAAGGGCTGACACTTCAAAGATCCGTGAATTCTTAAGGATGAATCTGCCAAGCTTCACAGGTTCTAGTGTTACTGAGGATCCATAGAATTTTGTTGAAAAGATTCAGAAGGTTTTCAAAATCAGGCATGTTGTTGATACTGAGAGGGTGGAACTAGCTGCATACTAAATGAAGGGTGTCGCTAGGATATGGTTCGACCAATGGAAGAAGAATTGAGTTGGCGGAGCACTACCTGCGAGTTGGGCTTATTTTGAGGAGGCCTTCTTGGGGGGTTTCTTCCCCAAGAACTGAGAGAGGCTAAGGTACAAGAGTTCCTCACACATAAGTAGGATTCTTTGAGCGTTCATGAGTTTGTCTGAGGTTCACACAAATTTCCCGCTGTGCTCCGGAGATGGTTGCTGACATGAGGAGCAAAATGAGTTTATTTGTTGCTGGGTTGTCTCGTCTGTCAAGTAAGAAAGGCAAAGGCAGCTATGCTGATAGGGGATATGGACATAGCAAGACTGATGATCCATGTGCAACAAGTTGAAGAGGACAAGTTAAGGGATAGCGAAGAGTTGAAGAATAAGAGAGCTAAGACAGGGAATGAGTCCAGGCAGTAGAAGATTAATGTTAATCGGTCATCTTTCCAACAGAAACAGAAGGGACCTGTTATATCATCTGCTAATGCGCCTGCACCAAAGAACAAAAGTGAGTACAATAGTCAGAATTTCAGAGCCAAACCTGCATATTCTCAGGGTAGTATGGCACAAGGGGGTAGTAAACCTCATGCATGTGCTAAGTGTGGTAGGAACCACTCAGGGACATGTCGTGATGGCTCCACTGGTTGCTTCAAGTGTGACCATAACGGTCATCTCATGCGAGATTGTCCAAAGAACAAGCAGGGTAATGGTAATAGGGGCAATAGAGCCCAGTTTTCTTCAATTGCTCCACCATACAGAGCTGCACCTAGAGGGGCTACTTCCGGTACTGGTGAAGGAGAAAACCGCCTATATGCTCTCACTAGTCGCCAAGAGCACGAGGACTCGCTAGATGTTGTCACTAGTATGATTCAAATTTTTAACTTTAATGCTTATGCTTTGCTAGACCCAGGAGCGAGTTTATCCTTTGTAACTCCATATGTTGCGATGAATTTTATTGTTATTCCTGAGCAACTTAGTGAACCTTTCAGTGTTTCTACACATGTTGGTGAGTCTATTCTAGCAAAAAGAGTCTATCGTGATTGTCTCGTTTCCGTTAATCACAAGTGTACCATGGATGATTTAGTTGAGTTAGACATGGTAGATTTTGATATCATTCTTGGTATGGACTTGCTTCATGTCTATTATGCCCTAGTTGATTGTAGAACTCGAGTTGTCATGTTTCAATTTCCAAATGAGCCAGTCATAGAGTGGAAATGTAGTTTAGCAGTGCCTAAGGGTCGTTTCATTTCATGCCTTAAGGCAAGGAAGTTAGTTTTCAAGGGGTGTGTCTATCACTTAGTCTGAGTTAATGACTCTAGTGTTGAGATACCTCTTATCCAGTCAGTTTCAATAGTAAAAGAGTTTCCAGAAGTCTTTTCAAATGATCTTTCCGGAGTCCCTCCTGAGATATAAATAGATTTCGGTATAGATGTTCTCCTAGATACTCGTCATAATGTATTCCGCCATATAGAATGGCACCAACAGAGTTGAAAGAGCTAAAAGAACAGTTGAAAGATCTCATTGATAAGGGCTTTATTTGACCAAGTGTCTCACCTTGGGGCGCTCCGGTCTTGTTTGTGAGGAAGAAGGATGGTTCCCTTAGGATGTGTATAGATTACCGTCAGTTGAATAAGGTTACCATCAAAAATAAGTATCCTCTTCCGAGAATTGATGATCTCTTTGATCAACTTCAGGGTGCCACTTGTTTCTCTAAGATAGACCTCAGATCTGGCTACCATCAGTAAAGAGTAAGTGAATGTGATATTCCAAAGATAGCTTTTAGGACCCGTTATGGTCATTATGAGTTTCTGGTCATGTCTTCGGTTTAAGTAATGCGCCTGTAGCGTTCATTGACCTTATGAATAGAGTATTCAAGCCTTATTTAGATATTTTTGTTATCGTGTTCATTGATGACATACTAGTCTATTTGAGGAATGAGGAAAACCATGCTAGCCATCTCAGAATAGTTCTCTAAACTCTAAAGGATAAAGAGTTGTATGCTAAGTTTTCTAAGTGTGAGTTTTGTCTTGAGTCTGTGGAATTCTTAGGCCACATTGTTTCCAGTGATGGAATTAGAGTTGACACTCAGAAAATAGAGGTAGTGCAGAATTGGCCTAGACCCGTATCTCCAACTGATATTAGGAGTTTCTTGGGTTTGGCTGGCTACTATAGAAGTTTCGTAGAGGAGTTCCCATCTATTTCATTCCGTTTGACCAAGTTGACTCAGAAGATAGTTAAGTTTCAATAGTTTGAAGCTTGTGAGAAAAGCTTTCAAGAATTGAAAGAGAGGTTGACTACTACCCAATGTTAACCTTACCAGAAGGTATGCAAGGTTTTTTTGTTGATTGTGATGCGTCTAGAGTTGGTTTGGGTTGTGGGTTAATGCAGAATGACAAAGTTATAACTTATGCCTCCAGACAGTTGAAAGTTCATGAGAGAAACTACCCAACCCATGATCTAGAGTTGGCTGCCGTAGTTTATGCTTTGAAAATATGGTGCCATTATCTTTATGGTGTTCATGTGGATGTGTTCACCGATCACAAGAGCCTTCCGTATGTGTTTACACAGAAAGAGCTTAATCTCAGACAAAGGAGGTGGTTGGAATTACTCAAGGATTATGACATGAGTATTCTTTATCACCCAGGTAAGGCTAATGTTGTTGTTGATGCCTTGAGCAGGTTGTCTATGGGTAGTACCACCCATTTTGAAGAAGATAAGAGAGAGTTAGCAAAAGAGGTGCATAGGCTTGCACGACTAGGAGTTTGACTAATGGATTCCACAGAAGGAGGAGTAGTGGTGATGAATGGGGCTGAATCATCATTAGTGTCAGAAGTGAAAGAAAAGCAAGACCAAGATCCTATTTTGCTTGAATTGAAGGCAAATGTTCATAAGCAAAAAGTAATGGCTTTTGAACTATAGGGAGATGGTGTATCGAGGTATCAAGGTAGGTTGTGTGTACCAAGGGTGGATGAACTCCAAGAAAGAATTACGGAGCAAGTTCATAGCTCTAGATATTCTATCCATCCGGGTTCCACAAAGATGTATCGCGATTTGACAGAAATTTATTGGTGGAATAGTATGAAGAAGGGCATTGCAGAGTTCATTGTTAAGTGTCCAAATTGCCAACAAGTTAAAGTAGAGCACCAAAGTCCCGGTGGCATGACTAAGAATATAGAACTTCAGGAATGGAAGTGGAAGATGATCAGTATGGACTTCATCACAGGTTTACCAAGGTCTCGCAGGCAACATGATTCCATTTGGGTGATTGTTGATAGAATGAAAAACCAGCCCACTTTTTGCCAGTAAAGACTACCCATTCATCAGAGGACTATGTTAAGTTGTATATCCAAGAATTATTTAGACTTCATGGAGTTCCAGTCTCCATTATTTCAGACAGAGGTGCGCAATTTACTACATAGTTTTGGAAGTCATTCCAAAAAGGCTTGGGTTCAAAGGTGAACCTAAGTACTGCTTTTCATCCTCAGACAGATGGTCAAGAAGAGCACACTATTCATACCTTAGAGGATATGTTGAGGGCTTGTGTGATTGATTTCAAAGGTAATTGGGATGATCACCTACCTCTTATTGAATTTGCTTACAACAATAGTTACCATTCTAGCATCCAGATGGCTCCTTATGAAGCTCTTTATGGGAGAAGATGCAGATCTCTTATTGGATGGCTTGATGTTGGTGAAGCTGAGTTGGTAGGACCAGACTTAGTTCATCAAGCCATGTAGAAGGTGAGAGTTATTCAAGAAAGGTTGAAAACAACGCAGAGTCGTCAGAAATCCTACACTGATGTTAGGAGAAGGGAATTATAATTCTAAGTAGATGATTGAGTCTACTTGAAAGTTTCACCCATGAAGGGTGTTATGAGATTTGGTAAGAAGGGAAAGCTTAGTCCCCGGTATATTGGCCCTTACAGGATATCAAAAAGGGTTGGTAATGTAGCTTATGAGTTGGAGCTACCACAAGAGTTAGCCGCGGTTCATCCGGTATTTTACATCTCTATGTTGAAGAAGTGCATAGGCAATCCTTCATTAATTATACCAACTGAAGATATTGGGATCAATGATAGCTTGTCTTATGAGGAGATTCCTGTTCAGATTCTAGATCGCCAAGATCAAAAGTTGAGAACAAAAGAGGTAGCATCAGTCAAAGTTCTTTGGAGGAACCAATTTGTTAAGGAAGCTACTTAGGAAGTTGAGGAAGATATGAAGCAGATATATCCACATCTCTTTCAACCCAGAGAAATTCCAAATCAAGGTACTAATTCTCTTCTTAGTACACTATAATTTATATACTTGATGTGTTAGATTTGGTTGTTGGGTGTTTGAACTAAATGATTGATATTACACCCTTAGCCTAGTAAGAGTAATCTCATTCGAGGACGAATGTTCTGAAGGGAAAAATATTATAACATCTCGCTATTTGAAAGAACTAGGAAGAGTTAGAATTGGAAATAATCATTTTAGGAAAGAATGGAAAATCTGGAAATTTGGTAAGTTATGGTAAGTTTGGGGTTTTGGTCAACTTCAAACGACCATAACTCCTAGCTCAAGATGAATTAGGTGTTCTTCCAGATACCGTATGAAAGATCTTGGAATTATCTTTCCAACTCCTCCTAGTTTGCATGATTCCGAGTTTGTATAAGTGAGATATGCTCATTTGAAGTTGGGCTGTTCAATTAAGGAAAGTCTAATCCGGATTTTGGAAGGGTATTTTAGTCTTTTACTTACCCAATTATTTTAATCCGTTTTTAGGGGTTTATTTGAGATCTAATCAGAATTATATCAGTATAGTCAATTGGAAATTCACGCTAGGGCTTGGAGAAAAGAGAAAAGAGGAGAAAGGAGAAGAAAAGTCAAGATTCGTCAAGAACGTTCAAGTTTGGTTGTTGATTTCGCCAAGGATTCAATCCTACGAGGTATTTGAGATCACATAGCATTGGGTTAGTTCACCTACGCTCCAATCATGATTTATTTAAGTGAATTTATGTTGTTGAAGGTTTTGAAATTGAGTTGTTGATGGGTTTTGTTGAAGTTCTATTGAGTTCTTGATTCGTTGAAATTGTTGAGGAGTTGTTGATCCAAATTCATGATTTTAGGTGTGAATTTGAATAGAATCTTGCATATATTAATGGTATAGCATATTTAAAGTGTTTGGGGAAAGAACTAAGTTGAAATAGGGGGTTTAGAGAATGAAAAATGAAAGAGAAAAGTCGGATGCACCTGGGCAGGGGCTGGGGCGCCGCCCCTCTCAGAGCCCCAAGAAGGGCCCTCTAAAGTATGGGCTCTGGGGTGCCGTGCCAACCAGCACGCCCCACCTCAGCCTCTGAAGTTTTAAGGATGGTTCCCCGCTCCTCTCAAAGCGCCAGGGACGCCAGTTCACCCATTTTCCCCCTTCTTTCCGTACTAGTTCCTTAGGAACGTACCTATGTATCATAGTTGATTCCAACACTCTAAGGTACGTCTAAACATCATGAAATAATATATAAACATGAGATTACAAACCTTGAACCCATAATTCAATTCAAGGAAAGTAAGAGTCAACCCAAGAGAAGTTCTTAGAGTTTTCCAAAAGTTTTTCCCAAAAGTTTTAACTTTGTTTTAAGACTTAAAGTTCAAGTTGAGTAAAGAGTAAAGAGTAAAAGTTGAAGTTCATTTCTTCAAAGAGTATATAAGGACTATGTATTCTCAAAGAGTTTTAAAATGTTTTCACATTTGAACAAGAAAAGGAAACCTTGATTTCCAAAGAGCCTTTGAGCTAGTTTTCAGAAAAGAGTAAACGCTTTCACAATTAAGCAAGAGAGGAAACTTTGATTTCCAAGATAGCCCTTGAACTAAGTTTTTGAACAATTATATCAAATCACAGAAAGATGTATGTTTTTAAACATAAAAGCTAGTATCACATTTTAGGAGTAGTATTAAGCACCGATATGGGGGAGTGTTCAGACAACTCCCAGCCCCCATAAACCATGTAGCCATCATGGGTAGAAAAAGGGTCATACTTTTTAGATGATTCCTTAGTCCTTTTTAGCATAGACTAGTGGATCCACTTTGTAGCCATGTTCTATACCCTCGACAAGGTATAGGACGGCCCTGGCATCGTGAGGCAAAATGCTGTATTATCACAATAGCTCTTACGTGATGGTTTTCGGTTAGAGAAACTCCCACAGAAGTATATTGTATTCTTATATACACATATTTATTAATATTTTTATATACAATTCAGAGTTTATATCGTATCTTTGCATACACTCAGAGTATTGTTGTATTTCCAAATACACAGAGTTGACATCCATGTTTTAAAAGCTTTTTTTATACTGCATTTACTTTATTACTTTATAATGAAATGAGTTCAGTTCAGTTCAGTTGAGCCAGGTAAGTTCTTTCAGTTCCTTTCAAGCTTATGCCTTGTTTTAGAATCCCCTCGCATACTCGTACATTCAATGTACTGATGCCGTTTGGCCTGTATCTTTTAATGATGCAGATATAGGTAACCAGGATCAACATCCAGCACATCGGTGATTCTAGTTCAGCTCCAGACTTGTTGGTGAGCCTCCTTGCTTCCAGAGGATCCCTTTTATTACTTTTAGTAGTTTTAGTTTCATTAGGATGTCGTGGGTCTTGTTCCGGCATCCATCTTAGTTGTTTACAGGCTTCATAGACAGTCAGATGTTAGTTCTTGAGTTTTGTATTTCCTGTTTTAATGGTTGAGACTTGAGTTGCCATTTTGGCTATGTTTAATATTTCTTAAAGTCATTTGCATGAGTAATCCTTTGAGACTATTTCTTGTGTTTAAGACATCCACTAAGTAAGTAAGTCAGGCCAAGGGTTCGCTTGGGGCTAGCAATGGTTCTCGAGTGCAAGTCCCGCCCAGGGTGTAGGCTCAGGGCATGACAAGCTGCTTATGAGGCTAAGTTTCATGCCTTTTCTCAATATGCTACACAGTTGATAACTACTGAGGAGGAAAGGATTCACCTATTCGTCAAGGGATTAAACTCCAAGTTTTAGGTATTGTCTGTTCACACGACCTATGTAGGTAAAAGTTTTAATAAAGTGATAGACTCTGTAAAGAAAGTGAAAGGAGTTCGATGTGATGGGCCAGCCAAGGCCTTGGCTAAGAAGCTCAAGAGCACAGGTAACTTCCATGGTTCCTACTCCAAAGGTTCAGGTAAGCTGACACTTGCAGCCCGGCCAATTCAGTCAGCCATGCCTGCTTCAACAAGTGGTTACTCGGGAATTCCACAACAAAATTTTATTCAGGATAGCCAGGTAGCCGCACCTTCGGCTGGCAGTAGGCCATCTTTTGATCGTAGTTTCTACAATTATGGAGAACCTGGGCATATGAGGAGAGATTGTCCCCATCCATGCATGTGTGACACCGCGCAGCAACATAATAGTGTAGTGGTACCCACGGGCAATGGTAATAATGGCAGATAATGTCCACAAGGTGGGCGAGGAGGGAATCAACGAGGCCAGGGAAATGGTAATGCAGGTAGGGGAGCAGTGCAACCAGGAAAAGAGGTTGCCCGTCAAGACGATATGGCTAATTTTTATGCCTTTTCGGGTAAGACCGATGCTGGGGCGTCCGATGCAATGATCACTGATACTATTCTTGTCTGTGACCGGATGGGTACTTTTTGTTTGATCCAGGTTCTACTTATTCATATGTGTCAGTTCAGTTTACCTTGGGACTTGATACTATTTGTGATATGCTTGATGCCCACATCCATGTTTCTACCCTAGTTGGAGAGTCTATCATAGTCACTCGTCTGTATCGTGATTGTCCTTTCTTGTTTATGGGTTTTCAGACTTGGGCTGATTTGGTTATTCTGGATATGACTGACTTTGATATCATCTTAGGCATGACTTGGTTGTCCCCCTATTATGATATGTTGAACTGTAATGCTAAGTATGTGACTCTAGAAACATTGGGTAGGGAAAAGTTAGAGTGGAAAGGGGTGTACAAGCCTAAGTCAGCTAAGGTCATATCTTTCTTTCGGGCTAGGAAATTGGTGAGGCAGGGGTGTTTGGTATATTTGGCTTATATTCGGGATGTTGATGCTAATTCACCCTTTATTGAGTCTATTCCTGTAGTGTCTAAATTTAAGGAAGTGTTTCCTACCGACTTTCCTGGTATGCCTCCTGATAGAGTTATAGATTTGTGCATTGACTTGGAATCGGACACTCACCCCATTTTCATCCCTCTGTATCACATGGCTCTGTTAGAATTGAGAGAGCTTAAGGCTCAAATCTAGGAGCTTCATGATAAAGGTTTCATCCATCCTAGTGCTTCCTCGTGGGGTGCTCCTAACTTGTTTGCTAAGAAGAAGGACGGTAGTATGAGGATGTGCATAGACTATTGACAGTTGAATAGGGTCACTATCCAGAATAAGTATATGTTGCCTCAGATAGATGACCGTTTTGACCAATTGCAGGGTGCATCAGTTTTCTCTAAGATTGACCTAACGTCTAGTTACCATCAATTAAAGATTAGGCTTGAGGATGTACCAAAAATGACATTCAGGCTGCTATGGGAACTATGATTTTCTAGTGATGTCATTTGGGTTGAGAATTGTGCTTGCAGCCTTCATGAGTTTGATGAATGGTGTGTTCAAACCATTCCTGGATTCTTTTGTTATCGTCTTTATTGATTACATTTTGGTTTATTCTAAGAGTAAGGAAGAGCATGCCGACCTTCTTTGTTTTGTTTTTGGTATCCTTGGGAAACTAAAGTTGTATGCTAAATTTTCTAAGTGTGAGTTCTGGTTGTCTTCAGTTGCCTTTTTGGGGCATGTGGTTTCAATGGAAGGGGTAATGGTAGATCCCCAAAAGATCAAAGCAGTCAAGAACTGGGTCCGACCTAGCTCTGTGGCTGAAGTTCAGAGTTTCGTGGGGCTTGCCAGCTACTATCGATGATTTGTGAAAGATTTTACTTTTATCGCCACACATCTGACAAGGATGACCAAAAGAAGGTGCCTTTCGAATGGACTAAAAAATGTGAAGAGATTTTTCAAAAGCTCAAGACTTCATTATTTATTGTGATGCTTCACATTCGAGTTTGGGTGCTATGTTGATGCAGGATAAGAATGTCATAGCCTAT
>JAJOOF010006480.1:0-12413 GCA_029582545.1 Solanum lignicaule
AGGAAACTAGGTCATCAACACCACAACAACACATTAGGTATAGCATCATTACAATCTAAGTAATTCACCTTTCATCAAGAACCTTCATCATGTGAGAACGACCTTTCACATTATCATACCATGCATAACATAGACTAGTTTAGAGTACAATTGAGGAAACCTTTCAAGAGACTCACATTCATTACATTAGCAATAGCTTCATTCATTCATTCATTCATGTGTGTGTACATGTGTGAGAAATCCTTTCACATAAAACACCTTTACTCATAGCATGTTCATTTTGTGTTAACAATAATTACCTTCAATTCAACATAACTATAATACCAACATCTCACAACATTCATACTTGCATTGCATCTCATCATAACATGCTCAATTACCAACTAGGGTTAGAGGGAAGAGGGAACCATCATCCAACTTCATCATACATGAATTAAGCAAGTACATTCAACAATACATAAAGAATCACATTGATATCATCTCCTCATAGCCTTGAAGGCCCCATTCAAGACTTAACCCTAATTCCATAGTAATCATACATAATTTAGGGTAATATCATCATACAAACATGAATTACATAACATCACATTGAATTCATAGCCTTCAATTAATATCTAACACAAACTAGGGTTAGAATTGGAGAAAGAAGGGGAAACATGGGTCTCATGGGGGATTCTTCAAAAATCACCAACACTACATGAATTCATCCATAATTGTTCATATATCATCAATCAAAATCAGCTTATAACAACAATTCAACATTTAGAAAGAAGACCCACGTTTTTGGATTGAAATCTACAATTTGGGGGACTTTGAAAACCATCTTTGGAAGGACCTCTTAGGGAAAGGGATCCCAAGAGTGAAGATCAACCATACCTTAGTTAAACCCTATGAATTTAGTGTGAAACCTCCCATATACAAGCCCTTGCTAAGCTCCTTCCAAGTTCTTCAATGGAGTCTTGAGTTGAGAGAGTTTTGAGAGAGAGAATTTTGGGAGGGAAAAGAATTGGGTTATGTTTTGGGGTCTTGACTTGTGGTGAATTAATGGATTAGTTTAGGGTCCTATAAGCTTATATAGTCCATTAATTAACCACCTCACCAACCTCCCTTAACCCCTACTTAATAACTAATTAAAACATTAACCCCCAACTTAACTAAAAACTTTATAAAACTGGCAGCATCTACGCCCTCCACCTACGGACCGTAGGTGGAGTCACGGACCGTAGTTTGGCCTTCGTAGTTCTGACAGTGCTTCACTATTTCGACCATAACTTTTTAATCCGTGATCGGAATTGGGTAAACTCGGTGGTGTTGGAAAGAGGACTCAGAGACCTTTCATTGGATAGGTAGTGGCCCACCTAATTCATTTTGAGCTATGAGAAATGACCATTTAAAGTTGACCCTCACTCCTAACTTAAAACTAAAACCTCTTTTTAGGGGACAGTTTTGAGGGTCTTGGTTCTAAATGAATTCATGACTTAGCTTAAGGTCTTGCTAGCTTATAAAGGTGAGTAATCAACTAGCTAAACAACCCCTTAAGCCCTTAGTCAATTAACTAACTTAATCCCTAATCACCAATTTAAGACTAGAAGGCTGGAAATTGGCTGCACCTACGGCCACCCACCTATGGACCGTAGGTGGAGTTACTGCCCGTGCTGTGCTCTCGTCATTTGGTTCAGAGAGGGGGATTGGGGAGGTCTTGGTGGGGATACTAAGTCTCAATTCACGAGACCTACCTATGGGGCGTAGGTCAAGTGACGACCCATCACTGCCCTTCGTAGGTCAAGCTGTTTTTGACAGCTTTTGGCCAAAGGTTGGGTCCTCCTCAAGGACCCCTTGGGTGGTCCTTGGGGGGGTCGTACCCGATCGTTTGGACCCTAAACATGTCCATCTATGAATAAGAGTCACTCATATGGGTTTTAGACCTCAAACAACACACCAAACACCACGACAAGACACTAGCACCCACACTAGCACCAAAGACTAGTTTTCGGACGTCATGGTTGTTTCTTGATGTTTGACCTCTGAAGTCACCAAACTAACTTCAATAGCCATTTTTCATCATTTAAACATGTTTCCAACCATAAACTAACATGTGAGGCTCTAGGTCAACCTACTAGATTCAGTCAAGCCTTAGCTAAGTCTTACTAGTTTCGTACGGGGCGTTACAATTGTTGAGAATCTTTTTAATTAATAATTATCTTAAATTGATTTTCTGAGAAAGCAAAGAGGAGTTTTGAGGAAAGTTTAAAGAGACATTTCGAGTAAAGTTTAAGGGAACTATTGATTCCCAAATTTATCATTTTTAGATTGAGAAAATAGAAACTTTAATTTCTTAACGAGTAATGAGTTCAGAGTTAATTCAGAGCAGTTACCTTTTTTAAGGGGATATTTTGTGCAATTGCCTCAAATTGAGAAACAATATGTTTTACACATTTGAGCATGAGTATATACTTATTGGTAGTATTATGCAGCATAGATATGAGGATGAGTTCAAACAACTTACATTCCTAATAAAGGATCATATTTTTAGATGACTCATTATTGTTTTCGAGTAGAGCTTTAGTGGATCCACTTAGTTGAGGTGTTCTATACCTCGGTAAGGTATATGACAATTCTGGCAGCGTGGGCGGGATGATGTATCATCACATAGGTCATAGTGATGGTTGTCGGTTAGAGAATCTCTCAAATAAGAGTAATGAGTAATTTATTGTATTTTTATATACATCCTTGACTTAGCATATTTTATTTATGAAGCTTGAACTATTTCATCTCTTATTATTGCTTTGAATTGGGTTGAGTTGAGGTGAGTATTCTTTTAGCCTTATCAATTCAGTTATTTATTCATTCAGCTTTATTACATACTCGTTCATTTAATGTACTGATGTCATTCGACCTACATCTTTTTATGATGTAGTTATAGGTGTGCAAGATCATCAACAGGTGCTTCGTTGAGATCACTTTGCACTCCACTTTGCACTCCAGATAGCTTTTGGTGAGCCTCCCTGCATCCGGAGGACTTTACATTTACTTTCAGTTTAGTAGCTTTGTGATGTCATGGGTCTTGTCATGGCATCTATCCTACCATTAGAGTATTCATAGATAGTTAGAGTTGATGAATCTCTCCGTATTTCCCTTTTATTTTGAGATGTTTTTCAAACTATTATATTTATAATATTGAGTACTTTAAGACATTTTAGCTGATTTTATTTAAGATAAATGATTTAAACTCTGCCTTTAAAGCTCCTTATTTCTTGAGTTAAGTCTTGCACTAAGTAGTCCGTCAAGCCAAGGGTTTGCTTGGGGACCAGAAATGGTTCTCGAGTGCCGGCCACGTCTAGGGTGTAGACTCAGGGCATGTCATATTTTATAATGTGCAATTGAAATTCAAAGCAGTAACTACTATTGGAGTTGGAGTTTGAATGGGAAATTAATAACTACTTAAACTAGTGAGTTTTAAATCAAGAATAATAGATGAACTAGGGTTACAATTCTTAGATATTGAAACTGAAACAAATAATTTACTATATCATGTGTTCATTTTACAAAATTGACGATTATATAAGACTCCTAAATCTTCTCAGACTTCTTAAGGGAATATAACCCTTACTCCATGCCGACACTTGGGTGTTGAATTAATTTATTTATTCATAAAATTTCATAGGTTAGCTATTCTATCTCTAGCTCAAGCTATTAGATTGAGGCTGGTACGTAGCTCCAAATTCCTGTTAATGATTATTTTTTCTAATGTTAACCTCTTTTGTCAAGCTAGTCAGAATACATGTGATTTTTTAATATTAAGCTCTCTTTATTCAATAACCATAATACACAATGATCACTCATTTATGAGAATTAACTTAATGTAAAGAATCTATTATCATCATCCCTACTCTAAGTTCCATAACCCTAGTTAGGAGTTTAGCTACTCATAACTAGTTGTAAATATTAACTAAAGTAATTTAAACTCCTAAAGAACATGAATATAAAGGAAAGTAGACAACATTTGTTTAATGTAGCTCTTGCAAGAGAATCTTGTCTATTCCACAATAGTCAAAAAATAATAATTAAATCACTAAAAGCTAAGAACAATGAAGATTCTATATTATGAAATATGAATAAGCTCTAACCCTGAAAATAATCCATAACCTTTAAAAATAATGTTTATCCCTAAAACGTCATCTTAATGACATATTTATAATTGTAAGGTTGAAATCATAATCCAATTGAACTATACTTTAACTTTGTCAATATCAGTCCAGCAAACTAGAGGGTCATGGTGTGGACCCCATCACGAATCCCAAGGGGAACTCATGAGTTCATGAGAGAGTTTTGAGAGAGAACACTTTACTTTTTAGAACTTTTTTTCTAATCTTCTTTGGTTTTTACAATTTGAATCTTGAATTCAATAATTTGAAATAAAATCTATAGTGGGTTTACTCTTAATTGTTTGATTTCAAGTTACCCTGGCTGCTTTCATGGAAGGTATACTTTCTTTACTTTTTGTGATGGGTAGCTAAAACCCCAAGATCTAAGGGTGCTCTAATGGGGTGGGTGTTAATTTAATATAGTGTCATTGTGTTGTACTCTGTTTGGTTATTGTTCATGCATGAATTTGGTCTAATTAGCATGGGGTTAACTTAAGGGTTAAGGTTGCAAACTTAATTCCTATTCTAGTCTCTGGTTGATGCTCGAAAGAGATTAACTAGAGTGAGTAATTAGTTCAATACTATCAATTTAGGTTTGATGTCCTTGACTTTCTTGAAAGAGAGGTTATGGGTCAGATTTATTTTCCCTATTCTTGAAAGAGGGAATAGTGTAAGGTATTGAGTTGTTAAGAATTGGAATTAGATGAGTCCGAAAGGAGATTCTAGGTGTAGATGCTTTGAGATCATAAGATGATTAGCGTCATTAAAGATGACTTAGCTTATTCATGTATGCACATCAGTATAGAGCAACACTTTACTCCTATATGGCATTGATATCCAATCTCCACACCCCTAGATTGCTTGTTAATTCTTGACTTCGTTTAAATCTTACTTTAATTGTGATAATTGATAACAAAAACTTTATATTAAGTTGGTGGTACCATCCATCCAATTGTTCTTACTATATTAAATGAATTGATTTAAAATCCAAATCTCTCCATAAAGAATTCTCCACGATATATCATTCCCTGTGGGATTCAACCCCGACTCTTTTTTGGGTTTTTACTAACTACAAACACTCACATTTTTAATTGGTTTTGAAGGGTGATTTGAGCGTTATAAAAAATGGTGCTACTGTCGGGGAGCGTTTGTTGAGAATTCTAATTGAGAAATTAGATTTTAATTTTGTTTATTTGTAGTAGAGTTGTTGTTTTGTGTTTTTGTTATTTGATTTACATGTTGACAAAATGAGTGACCATGGGAGCTACAATGATAGTCACTATGGTAAAATTGATAATATGGGTGACTTGCATGGCATGCCCACTAAGGCCATTCAAAGCACGGGAGAAATCCAAATATCTCCAACAACCCGACAGTGTTTCACATCACAAGTACTATGATCTAATTGCTCCAGATTAAAGGAATTTTTGGGGTCCTATCTCATGAGAATCCCACTGAGCAACTTAGGAATTTTAAGGAGGTGTGTGTATCCTTTTTGTTCAAGAATATCTCCCAAGAACCCATAATGTTGAGACTATTCCCATTCTCTATAACGGTAGAGGCTATAAGATGGTTGGCAAAGTTACCAACTGATTCTATTACTTTGTGGGATGAGCTAATGAAGGTGTTTTTGGAACAGTTCTTCCCACCCTCGAATATGGTTAAACTTCGTCTCCAAGTCCAGAATTTAAAAAGTCTTGGAGGTGAGACCTTACATGAAACATGGCTAAGGTTCAAGAAGTTACTTTTGCAATGTCCAATGCATGGCGTTTCGGATAATTTTTTGCTGCAATAATTTTATTGGAGCCTTGATTATGTTAATAAAAGTGTGGATGATCAATTAGTGCATGGTGGATTGATGAGGCAACCTTATTATGTAGCTTCATTATTGTTAGATGATATGACTAAGGTCAACTGAGCATGGTACACTAGAGAAGACCAAGCACCCCTTCTATAAGTGGGCTTGAGTAAAAAACAAACTGAAAGGTACCATGAAAGGGATGACAGTATGGCCAAGATGATAACCAAAATCAATCTGCTATCGAAACATGTCATGGGAGATGGAACGAAGTCAGTAAATGTGGTTGGAAAAAATAGTAGACAATGCCCGAATAATGCCAAATTTGAGGCATTATTACAATGAAGAGGTTCGATACTTCGGAAATCAAGTGGGGAGTTCTCACAATAATTATTAACGTCAAGGTTGGAATAAGGATATAGATAGTGGTTGGAAAAATGGAGGGGTGGAAATTAGAGAGACGGGGACGTGGACAAAGATAGATATGTGCCTCCCAATCATCCTCTACGCCCAAAAGATCCAGCTGGTCTAGAAAGAAGCAGGACGGAATACATGCTTGTGAGGATCTATAACAAGGTTGAACGATCCGATAAAGTATTGACGGATTTGAAAAATGACTTATCCACTTTACCCCAAACGGTGACTTCACATTCAGTATTGATCAAGGAGTTGTAGACCCAACTGTGTCAAATTTCCACTCATCTAAATCCAAGGTAAAAGGGAACTTTGCCTAGTGATACCATCCCAAACCCCAAGATTGATTGTTGAAGTTTGAGGACTATGTCGTGCCACGAGATTAAATAAGGTGCTTCTTGGGAAACAATCCAAGTCTTTACTTTTATTTTCATTTGCTTTCAAATATGTGTGTTGTGGGTGCAGGTGAAGAAGAGGTTGAAATAGGTAAGAGTAGATTGGGCGAGGCCATAACAAAAAGGGTGATGCGCCGAAAGCACTAGGCGGACTAATTCTTGTCCTCCTTTTAAGTAGGAAAAAATGGAAAAGTGAACTGTCAAGATTAGCGATCAGAACTCCAAAGGCAAATTCACTGAATTGCATTATGCGGACTCCATCGGGTCTACCGAATCAACCTTCAGGTTTGGTAATTGTTCAGGCAGGTTTACCGAGCTTAAGCTCAGACGGTGATTTGCCGAACCCGTCCGGGGACATTAGTGAGTGCAGCACATAGGCCTGCCATAAAAAGGCCCAGCGTTGTTTCAAATTCAAAAATCAAGACCCTTTAAATTTTTAAAGCCTTTTCGATTCCCCTCTCTTACATTGTGCATTTTGAGTGATTTTGTGACTCGTGTGAGTGTGTTGAAAGTTCTATGAGAGAATTTGATTGGATCTTGTGTCAACCCAACCCCGAGTCCTTAATTTCTTGCTTGTTTTTCGGCACTAAGGTTGGTGTTTCAACTACTTGTTGATGATTTTGAGTTTAAATTGCATATATGGTGTGGGGTTGAGCCCTTTAACTGAGAATAAGTGCTTAATATTGTTGAATTGTACCCATGTGATTTTGACTGTGAATCCTGGTATAAATGGTGAATCATGATTGTGTTGATTAGAATTCTAAATTAAGTTAATATACTTGTTGGGTATGTGTTTAATTGAATCTTAGTGAAGTCTGAGTAGCTCAGTTTACCCATTGGATGATTTTGCCTAATGATAAACTGTGACAACTTTCTTAAGGGAAAATCATCAATCAGAGAAACACTTAGTGATAAATTAGGGGGAAATCTGATTATACATGTGTAGAAAACATATGGGTGAATTGTAATTGTTAGGGGAAACTCGAATTTGTTGTGCATGTTGGATTTGAATATGAAATATAGGTGAATCGCCGAGTAAGACCCAGCTTAACTTCTTGAGCTTATTCATGGCCTTGGGTATTGTCCCATTCGGCGGGCTTGTCTTAGTCCATCAAACTCATTTAGTGAATCACCGAGTGGGAGAGGATATCACCATTGATGCCTATGTCCTGCACTGTTAGTTTTGGTGGACTTGTCTTAGCCCGCCGAAACCCACTCGGCAAATTTCTGAGTTGGCATTTTCTGCCTTATTTGCGTGACCCTTTAGATTTGTCCTACTGTCTATTTCTCCAATCCTGTTGGGTTATATGCCTTCCTGTTAGACTAGCCTCGGGTCTATTTTCAAACTTGATTCAAAATGCTTTTGATTTCAACTAACCTTCACAAATCTTGTGTTGTAATGTGTGCGCTGTTGGTAATGGCAAAAACAAAGGAAAAGAATGTGGTCCCCTCTACTTAGTCCGACAAGGAGTCTTCTTTGCCTCCTCCTCCTCAAAAGAAACAAAAGGGCCTCTCAATCAATGAGCCCTTTGAGGCCTCAAATACTCAGAAAACCAACCCTCAACCCTCAGACACCTACAAGTGGAAGTAAAAAGGAGCGGATGCATATTTCCAAGAAGCAAGCGAATATCCGCACAAATTTGGTGTCAACAACACAAGTACCCAAGCCAGCTTCACATGTTCTCCCGATTATAGCTCCAAGAGCTTCGAATAGGCTCAAGTCGGATGGGGAATACACAATTTTGGAGGAGTTCCGGCTTTCTACTTATGGGGTTATGAGTGAGTACCTCGCAATATGGAGAGCAATCAATTCCACAAGCTGGAACACTTCACAAGAGTCTAGCAACCATACATACCCAAGTAGGTATGAGAGTTCTCTGATGCCTACACAAGGGCATTGCCAAAGAAGAGGGAAAATATTGTCTGGAAGACAGCGCATGAAGTAGAAGTCCAAGGTAAGATGATGCAGTGTCATATCACTTGATTAATGAAGTACTGGGCACCTCGGACAATCTGACTGACAAAAATAAGACTTGGATAGTTAAACCTTTGGATTAGTTAAAAGAGTGGTTGGCCCCTCTAATATCTTATGAGTCTGCATTGTCTGGGATAGATGAAGGTGCCAAGATTGAAAAGAAGGACCTGAGCATAGTGGCGAGGTAATGATTTGGATTTATCAGTAGCAATGTGATGTCATCCCAAAATGAGTCTATACTCAACCATTCGAAGGTCGTGTTATTGGGTTTCATCATTGAGATGAAGAAGATTAATGTGGGAGAAATAATTATGAAAAAAGATATTACTAGGAGCTAGACAGGAGCAGACGTCTTTTCCCTTCCCGATGCTCATTATCCAGCTTTGCGAGAAAGTTGGAGTACCCTTTAGAGTAAAAATCGATGTCAAGATTATGCAAGTCTCCTCTAGTGATATTTGGAATATCGAGGTTGAGTTTTTGAGAGATGATACGGCCCGGAGGAAGATGCAACCACCAGACTCCACTCCAATGGTTGACCCTACTACATTGACAGTTGTAACCAGCACATATGATCCTTTTATACAACAGGCATGTATTCCTACTCCTTCGTATAATGCTGATTTTTTTTATTCCGCTACTACATCTACACCTACTGCTTCTATGACCACTGCTAGTGTGAGGCCTCCTCCGTGTCCTATTTCCCATCCACCCTTGACCCTATCACTTATACACAATATGGACATTAATCTTGCCCGCTCAACGAATGTTCGAGCTGCCCGGGTTGAGAAGAACTTTCCCTAGCTCATTGACTAGGTTATTCCGAATGCCTTGGCTTCTCTAACTGAGCGGGTGATTAAGTGTGAGAATATGGTTGAGGGCCATACGTTAAGATTAGATGAATTGACTACAAGGATAGCAGTGTAGGAGAAGACCGAGGGTAGTTTAAGTGCTTTGGACACCCTTAGGGCTGAGGTTGTCATGTTGAGGGCAGAGGTTGTCTAGATTCAATCCATGGACATCTCGACACTTTGGGGTGATTCAGATGTTGCTGTCCCTGCACCCGAGATGCGTAGTGTTGAACCTTCCTCTTCTATACCTATGGTCATATGAAACCCATATTTTTATGTAATTTTGTATCATTGTGCATTGTTATGAAGAAAAAAAATCTTTGTTTTTGTGTTATTATTCTTTTAAGTGCTACTTAAATGAAAAAACTTCTATTAATACATGACGAGTTTGATAATACTTGAATAGTTTATGCAATTTGCTTTTGTTTAAATACAAGTAATTTAAATAAAGATTGCTAAAAGATTATTACTTTGAATGAAAGATTTTGATTGTGTTACTTTATCATCTATCTAACATAGTGTTGCGAACACATACGTATATTATTCATTTTCACCCCTTATGTTTCATTTTTTATCTTTCTACAATTTATATAATATGAGATTTAACAATTTAATTTTCAAATAAAAATGAGAGTTACATTTACATTTATGTGACACTAAGCCTAATAGTTTTCTTAAATATAAGCATTTCATATTAATGGTAGCTTACCGTAGTGTTAATATTCAAATGGTTGGTATGATGACAATTTTGCTTTTGGACATTTTGGTTGTTTCTTTATGAATTCCTTCGACTCTTAGTTGTTACTACTTAAAACTATTCCTCAAATTAAAATCATGTAAATAATATTATGAGAATGGAGTAATTAAGATTCATTTTGTTTTGATTTTAGTAATATAAGTACTCAACAAGATCATTCTATTAAAAAAGCAAACTAAAATGTCCTTTAAAAGTATATTTATCATTTTATTTTAAACAAAAATTAATTGTCTATTAAATTTAATTTGAAAGACCTTTCATCTATGTTTAGTCCTATACAAATTCTATGAACTTTTTATTTCAAGTTTAATATGTGCCATGTATTTATTTTCTTCACTTTTAGCTTCCAACCATTTAAACATATCATATTCTTTATCAAATTATATATACCTAATTCAATATATATATATATATATATATATGTGTGTGTGTGTGTGTGTGTGTGTGTGTGTGTGAATTAGGTAAAGTTACATATTATAATTCTCCTTTTATTTGTCTATATATTTTAATGTGGTGTCTTTTATTATGGATGTCATGTCTTTATTTACTTTTCTTTCTTTCCATTTGAACTTGTAATTTTTTCTATAAATTTGATATTACACCACCTAGACATTTTGTAGTATTTTTCTTTATAAGTATCTTTTTTACAACCAATTTATTTTTTGATTATTAAAACTTACGTTTAGTAATTAAAATATATTAATTCCTCTGATATAATAAAAGATTTATTTTTTATGAAGCATTAAACATATCAAATCTCTAACATTTGACATAAGATTTTCATGCTATATTTTGTGAAGAGTTATATTCTTGTCACGCCCTGAGGCTACCCCTTTGACGTAAACACGGCACCTAAGATCACGAGTAACCCCAAGCTAACCCTAACCTGGCATATTATAAGCATACTTAAACAGATATTGTGTGGAAACTAAAAACATGAGATAAACTAAATAATGGAGAATACCCAATCTAAGTTTGAATATATAAATACAGAAATCGAGTTTAAGATACTAAGCTATAACTTAAATATTAAAGTTGAATGTGTCTATGTCTGAAATAAGCATCTGACTGACTAGAGATGCTGAGACATGTCCCCAGCTAACTCTAGTAAAACTGACACTAAAATAAAAGATTGAAATATAAAGAACATGTCTATCGTCCTCGAAGAATGAGGACTCACCACAGATACTGCTAGATACGGATCAGAACCGATCTACATGTGAGCTGAAGGTTGAGGATTTGAACCTACATCACAAAAAGATGTAGCGCAGAGTATGCGTCAGTACTTGAAAGGTACTGAGCATGCAGGATAGGATAAAGCTGAACAACCATATAACTTAACAAAGCATACTGAGCAATGATGTAATATGAACATGATGAATATACTGAAACATACTGAACATGAACTAAACTTAATGCAATGAAAAAGTACAAAATGTGCTGAAACTGAATGCTAAAATGTAACTGGAACCTGGTCAAATGCACTAGAATTTGACTGTGGGAGCTACTAATAACTGACATAAAACCACATGAGCTAAATGTGGAGTTCGATGTATACGCTCCATAAAGAGGACCCAATATACCTTGCCAAGGGTATAGAGGCATGACTGGTGTGATCACTAAATATGATGCCCACAGAGGGGACTTAGAAACCTAGGAGGGGACATAGTTCTGGGACTATGAGGGTGATCAGCCCTAGTCAGACTCAGTATTAAGCCTACTCCCAACTGAATATATGTACAATACAACACAACTGCAATATACTAGATAGCTCACTGTTCTGACATGCTAACTGAAAATGCAAAATTAAGTACTGATAATGAAACATTCGGAAAATGAGGCATGTATATCTGTTTATTTGTACTAGCTAGTGTAATTCATGAACTAAGCGAATCTACACAACTAGGGTTCTGAATTTCATGCAAGGAACTAAGCAACAATGCTACAACAACATGAAAATATGATTAGGAATGTTCTTACAACTAAATCACAACAATTTCTAATGTTCAAGAAACCCTAGGTCTAGATAATATGAAGGAAAACAAGAATCTGACTGAATTCTAGGGACCTATTGGATGAAA
>JAJOOF010006481.1:0-10254 GCA_029582545.1 Solanum lignicaule
GAAAGCTGCAACAAGACTAGTGACTTGGCGGAACCAGAATTTCACTAAGAAGTGTCAAAATATAAAGAAGCCAAATTGAGTAGAAGCCAAAATATATATGTACATAAAACAATATTTTTATATAGTTACATAATGTGAGAATCCATAAATGCATGGTAGATTGGTGAAACTTAATAGGACCATACACTCACAAATGGAACTATTTGTATTTGAACTGGCTGGTTAGCAAATAAGAGCATGAGCCCTGGTGAATATAAATACCCCACCACCTCCAACAGCGCGGCCTAAAAGCATATTCTTATCCAGATAAGAAAGGTAATAGAGGCCCCCAACAGATTGCCTGCATATGGACCATCTTCACATGAATATAACAGACTACTAGTAAGAAAATCAATTGTGATATCTTATGGCTACATAAAGTTATACCTCTCTGGACTGGTCACTGGAATTTGAGCTTTGAAAGTCTGAATAAACTGCAGTATCTGCAAACCAAGAAAAATCATTTTGGCAATATTCAGCAACTCTGGATAGCCATATAATGTTTGATAGCAATTCGTGAGGTCATATATTTTCATAAAGTAGAGTCTAGAGATATGTATTTTTCCTGTCACAAAAACTTGCTCCATGTACAAGTTGTGTCTTTAATGATGTACATATAACTTAGGAAGAATGAACTTGTTATAATATACTACATCAAGAACTAGGTCTCTGTTGTTTTATCATTCGAACCGTACCTGGACCAACTCTCCATTTGGGAGGAGGTGCTCAAGTTGATTCTATGCACCTAATTAGTAAAATTATACAGAAGACTAAGGAATACACCACAGCACCAAGTACCTGTAAACTTAAAAATGACCTTGGCAGAATTGCTGGAGCTATTACAGCTTGCAGATCGTCACTGATGTTAATATTTTGAAGACCTATCTGCAAATAAAAAATGTCATGCATAATACTAAAGAAAATATTGAAAGTCCAACAATGAGAACATCAATGTTCGTTTTTAAGAGGAATGTTCATATCATAATAAGTAGTTTTGGGCCGGCTTCGTGATTTTATGATTGGTAAATGCTCTTGTGCATCCAACAATGAGAACATCAATATTCAAGTTATCGGTGATGTCTGCAACCAAACATGACTTCCAATTTTATTTGTTATCAGTAGGTGACTCTGTAACCAAGCTCTTACAGACGTCACCTACTGATATTTAAAATCAGAAGAGGCAAAGAACTCTAGCGCAGAAACATGGAAGGCTTCAATATTCATCATCCATGTAGAAAGCATCAGAAGCTAAGTAAAAGTAAAGCATCCCAAAATAATCAATTCAACTACAGGAGAGACCCAGAACAAAACAAGACATAAAAATCCAACAAGATACGCAATGAATCCGTTAATGTCTATTATCTAGACATGGCCTACAAAGTATGGAGTTCCAAAACACTACTTCAGAAGGACATGACCTGGACTTCTACTCGAGCACCAGAACCAATGACTAGATAGTATATTTTAAGGAGAAGGATGAGGACTCATCCATAAAATGCCAAGAATAATACTAGTATACTTGATTAGTGATCAGAAAATTTACCTCCTCAAACTTGAGGTAAATATTACGAGCAGAAACGCAAGAAAATCTGGCAGTTACTATCAGAGTAGCACCTTCATTCTCCTGTAGGATATAAGCAGATAGCTATCAGATCATTTGAATTAAACATGTCTTCTCTTTTTCCTTCTTAATATGTAATCTAACATTTCATTTCTTTCTATTACTTCCTCTCAACCTCGCATTCTTCTAGTGTATATGAAAGTTCATAAGTTGAACAGTTTTACTTATTAACAAAATGATAAAACGACAAACAAGAAGAAGAGAAAATACATGACACCATTTCAAAGTGGGCCCAAGACATTGTAAGATACCAGGAGAGTAACAGGCATTAGGCTGTGGCATTGGCATGCATTCTTTTGGAGGAACTTTACAAACTTTGGTATCAACCAGAACTTTTGATGTTTTAAAATGCAATACATTGAAGCTTAATTCAGGTAGGTTTCAACACTTCAGAAGTGAAAGCAGAACTGAAGGGAAACAGGGGGGGTGGGGTGAAAGGTCATGCTTTACACCAACACTAGTTTTCCACAGAAAGAGAAAGGTTATGCTTTACATCAGTACTAGTTTTCTACCTTTCTGTGGATACAGGTCACTTCTAACTTAAATAGACTAATAATATATGAGAGTAGAGATAGAAGATACTTGGCGGCCAAATGTTATTGGATTCTCAGAACTTACGGCACCTGCTTTTTTCAATTTACTAAAAGTGTGGACTGCTTCGGGACTTATCAGCCCATTAGAAAGATTTTATTATGTATGCTAAATATATCAGATATTGAGGGCCAGTTTATCTTGATACCACCACAGCTGCCAAGAGGACATCAAAAGAATAGCCCCAAAATGTTTAAACTTAGATACCATCTAAGTGTCAGCTAAAATAATGGTTTAGGAGCTTAAGTGAATTCCTTGTAAACCAAAGTTCAGTCTAGCAGAGGCAACGCTTGGTGAATTTTTCCCATTTTGCCTAATCCTTGCCAGAAATAACTATCCAACATGTTCTGATAAGAGGTAGCAGATATCTGGTGGACTAGTAGATGCACAAACTAATCCAGACGTGTGTGTGTGTAAAACAAAAATATATTAGAAAGCGAAATGCTTAAGCAAATTAATTGCAAAAAGAATAATTTTTCGGTTTCCTTTTTGAAGTGTTTCTTGTTCAAGAATCCATGAAAATGTAACTACTTTCCATCTCAATTTTTATTCGGAAGCGTCAAATTACTAAGAAATCAGCATCCATTTATTCGTGGAAATTTTAGGAATTGGAATAACTGGGACAACTCATTCATGTCGCTTGTGATCTGTTGACTTACTGTGTCCCAAACTTTAGAACCATCAAGGGTTGAGATGCCATTTTCAAGCTGTTGAAACCTTCTTGTGGCTATTGAAGCAGCAAATATCAACTTTGGAATTTCACACTTCTTAGATTCAGCAATTTGGAAGATGCTGTATTCTGGCATTCCTTAAGATTATTTATAATTTCTGAAAGCTCAACTTTCTCCTCCTTGACACAAATGGTTGTCAACTAAGAGCGGAAGTTCATGCAAGCCGCGCTGATATTAACCAAAAGAAGCAGTTAAGTAGATGATCCTTCTGACACTTTACGTCATACTATTTTTTCAAGTATCTTTCCAATCTTCCAGGCTTCAGTCAGGACCGCATTTCTAATTTCTAGCTGTTTTACCTTCACAGAGTTGAGGCTTAAAACAGTTTGATGTGGTCAGATACTACTAAGAGAATTTCTCAACAACAAAAAATGCTACAAGGAGAAGCACAGTGCATAACTCCAAACTCGAGCATAAGGCATTTGTACAGGTCTAACTATCTTGAAGGACCTGAACAATTACTATAGGATCACCTTCTTAAACCTCCTTAATGGATATCCTGATAGAGTACCATGAAAAGGGAGGAGGGTAGGAGTAATGAAGAGCTGGATAAATTAGACAGGGGCTGAGAAAATATTGAGTTAACATCAGTTCTAAAAGTTTTCATCTAAAGAGGTGTGTTCAAGTGTCTATATCTGTTAACAATATACGCCAATCAATTATGCCTAAACCCCATACAAAGTAGGATTACATCTGTTTATAATCCTAAAGTAAAAATAGCTTAAGATAAAGCAATCAAAAAAGTTTACACCAGCAAGCAAGTAATGGGAGGAAAGACATTGTTGCACCTCTAATAATCGTGGAACACTCCATTTGATGACATTGCGTACCAATCCTCCACGGGATTCATTCTGGCACTCAAATTTCTGGAAAATTTGACCCACCTATTACATAGCTCAAAAAGATCAGTTCAGCTGAGTATGCATGTAACTAGCAAATGAAATGATAGGAGTTGATAAATCTCGCATGAACTGCAGGTTAAGGAAATTGACTCGTCATGGAAAAGAAAATGGAGCATTTTTGTCTCTTTGTTTCTTGTTCATTTTGTAATTATATTAGATGGTGGAACAGATTTATGATAAAAAAAAAAGTACTAGAGATATTAGAGACACATGATTGGAGATTGCCAAGAGGGGTTTAAGGAAATAAAGCTGTTTTTTCTTTTCCAAAGCACATAAGATCTGTGCATTGAAAAGTTATACCAAATTACTGGTTAGGAAGCTTCTTTGAACTACAACAATACGAGGTCATTTTACACATTATATTTGTTAGTTAAACTACTAATGATTTAGAAGTTGACTATTTATCTAGCATGCACCAAATTGAACCTGAAAGAATGGAAGCCTAGCAGCAGATTCAAAAAGAATGAGCACATCTGGTGCAGATGTATACTGCAACCGCCATGTTCCGTCCAACTTACTCAAGTCAATTTCCTTGCCAGCATCAAAACCTTCAACCACAACCTGATTATATCTCAATTAGTCAATACACTAGGATAAAGGGGAACTTCATTTTAGGCACGAGCAGCAGACCATAGCCTCCTCAATGGTGGATCTTTGATCAGCAGTTGTCACTAGGCCTCGTTGCGTATCTTGGATGATATTAAGCAGTTCGTATTTTTGGCTTTCCAATTCGTATTCAGCATCCTAAGAAAAATCCAAACTGAATCAACCCAAGACAATATCTTTAAACTGATTCCATGTTAAAACTAAAGAAACTAGAACAGTAGATGTTCAACACAAACAAGTGGGTAAAGAGAACATAGCATATGAAAACAGTGAAACATTAAGACATACTCTTGCCACAGTCATGGAGGAAGATGACATGGACGTAGCCAAGCATGTAACTCTTCCATGGTTGTGTACTCCTCTTATGGTGTTTGAAAAGGAGACAACAGGTCTCACACATAGGGCAGAGCTGAAACCTGCTGGAAAGTAGAAATAGTAGCATTTAGATCATTATCACTTATTGTGCTGAATAAACCTGCAATATTACAAGGGAAAAGGCTTATATGTGCAGGGTAATCATGTCTAATCACCAAAAAAGTCATTAACAGGATTTAAGAGCTTGAGTGCGGTGTTCATCATTCAGCAGTCCAAACTACAATCACAATTAGTTCATGGAAATTATTTTATGCAATCAATTGTTGTCTGTCTTTTTAGTAATGGAGACCATGCTACTGTCAATCCATTAGTATTAGTATGTTCTTCCAAGCATCAGTTTATAGAAAGGAACATTAACATTGGTTTTTATGCCATTGTTTAGTCCCACAAACATAGCTAAACGAATGCAGCCAGCTCAATTTGCTGTTCATTTTGTATCAATGTATTCGAGTTGGGATATGACCCGCATTTCAACCCATTTCAGTCCAAATAACTTTTTAGGATGAACCGACTCATTTATTAACTCAACTCATTTTGATGCGCCAAAATTCAGTTCAACTCGCCCACTTACCACCTATACTTATGACTTTACATTTTCCACAGTGAAAGTTTGTTAGAGCTACTATTGCAAGAACTTCACCAGAAAATGTCCATACATATAATTGAATCTTCAAAATGCAAGAGAGCAACAGCAAATTTGTAATAAAATACATGCAACTATAAAAAATAATAATTTTTTTTTACCTGAAATCATTGGGTAGCGATTAAATTCTCAAATGAGGCATGAAAGCACAACGTAGAATCAAACTGAGGCAAATTACGGAATCAACATTAGAAAAAGTGAGAGCAAAAAAAGGGAAAAAATTCTGACAAATTGAAATACTTACCCAGAAAGCTGAGATTCTCAAAATGCTTAATTTAGCACTAAAACATCTCAAATTGTTTTTAGCCAAAGAAGAGGCTGGAAATACTGAGTTTTTCTGCACCAAAAGCCCCTGGTTGATGCTGGCCAGCCTCATCCAAATGTGTAATTATAGTTATACCCCTCATATATTGTACTACCTTATGACTAGGGGTGTTCACGGTTTGGATAAAAACCGATTCAAATCGAAAAATCAAACCAAACCGATTAAATGAATCGATTTTATTTAGGATTTGGTTTGGTTTGGTTTTAGATTTTTAAAAAATCGATAGTATTTGGTTTGGTTATGATTTTGTTCGAAAAAAACCGAAGAAATAACCGAACCAAACCGATAAATAATACACATAAATTTTATTATTATACATACATAATATACTATTTTATAAACAATTTTAAAAATCTTATATATGTATTCATCAAAATTTATTTATAATTTACTTATGAAAGTAAAAATGTCCAAGGTAAGAACTTCTATCTTATTGGTTTCATGTATATGAGTGTCTATGACAATTCTTTGTGGGACTAAAAATGTCAATGTCTCTTCCTTCTAGGACAAAACTAGTGACTTTTGAAGCTTTATTCATAGTAAATTCAATGATCGAAAGTTTTATAATGTCAGTCATTCTAACTATTTTTCATTTTGAATGGATTATTGTAACTTTTTTCACGTTTTGAATAAATTATTTCTTTTAATTTTATGTATATGGTTAATAATCGAATAACCGAACCAAACCGAACCGAAACCGATAACAACCAAACCGATAAATATATATTATATTAGGTTTGGTTTGGTTTTGATAATTTTAAAACCGATTAAATTGGTTTGGTTTTGGTTTTGACCAATAACCGATCCAAACCAACCAATGACCACCCATACTTATGACTTGTGAAATGTCTTTTTCTATTTCATTTTTTTTCCCATTTTGATGTCCGATGTGACTAATTTGAATTTATATATGTCGGACCCATTCGATTTTTTTGATTGCATTTGCATACTTACTAGATTCTTAAGGCCCGTGATACGGGCCCAATATAATCGATTATTAATCATAAAAAAATAGCCATCAAAGAATATAGCACATCACTGCATTGAATAGTGTTTCTCATTTCCTAATTAAATATCTTAATTTTGAGTTTTTGATATGAAAAAAATTCTTAATAGGGAGCACTATATCCAAATGGGCCCTATTTCAGAGCACATTAGAATTAATCGAATTCCAATATGAATATCACATACTAAATAAAAAATATTAAATTAAATTAACCCAAAAATATTTTAAAGTATAATTGATATTAACGATGGGTAGATTCATTTTTTAGTTGTAAAACTCTCAAGTCTAATATTTAATTTATTTATTTATTACTATAAGACACAAATTTATTAGGATTCATAGTTAATTTGTCTATTAGATTGAATTATATCTTATATAAAAATCATGAATCATTATGTATTATCATCTTGAAATCTATCCTATTCATTTCAATTAATCTGTCATATTTTTTTTTTATAATCTGTTTAAAAATAATGTCCCTTTTCTTTTCTTAGTTTCAACTCCACATAACATATTTAAGATCACAAGATCAAAAGGCATTTACTATATTTCACATATTTTAAATTTAAAATCACAAGATTCAAAAATCTTTCTTAATTTCTTAAACTTCATGCTAAGTCAATATAGAACAAACACATTGAAAAAGAGAGATTACGATTTTTATTTATCACTCATACATAAAGATTAGAACTAAGAAGCATGTTTCACTATCACATGAAGTTATATATATGCACAATTTATCTTAATGAACATTTTTATATTAGCATGATACAAATGTGTTTTTGGTTCTCTTTTTTCATGCACAATAACTTATAGGAATATGTATTTTTGTTATTTTTATTAGTTTAGTGAAATAATTTCAAACAATCTCAAACATAAATGCATTTTCTCTATTTAAAAAAATATATATTTAGAATTAAATGTTAAATTAACATGATATTTTGATACATATATCATTACATATCATATTGATTTCCTTGTCCAGATATTTTATCTTATTCCAAAATTTATTCGTAATTTTTAAAATTACTATTACGCATTTGCTATTTTTGTCATCTCTTTCTAAATATTAATCTACTTAAATTTATTTTACTTCTCTAATTAATGTATTGATTTTCATGTGTTTCGATCCTTAACTTCTTATTTCAAACAAAAGAATAGCAATATTAAGTAAATAAAGTAAACAATCTACTATAATTAATTAAATATTATTCTGATTAATCTTAAAATTTAAAATATTATATTATCAAAATATTCTTATCATTAATGTACGTAAATTGAACACGAAGAATACTTATTATTTCTCTTCAATATTTATTTCACAAAATTTTAAAACTATTTATTTAAAAATTTAGTGAGACTCTAGTTTACTTTAGTTTCATTTAATTTATCTATCCATTTTTATTTTTATTTTTTTTATGCTCCCTAATTAAAATATTTTTATTTTTTCATACATTTTAAATCATGTTTGTTTCTTTTTATATTTATTTTAGTGCAATAGGTAAAGGTGTTAATGTAATATAAATTGATTTAAAAAATGGGTCCCACAATTTTTAGCTAGTACGGCTACTTTTGATATTTTTTATGCTTTTCATGATAGGAAGTACATGTGGCCATCATAGTAATACTTGGTTGGGTATTTGGGAAATTCAATAATTTTGCAGCACAAAGTACAACTGTTCTAAGCTGATAATTTTGGTAAAATGACAAAACTGCCCTTGGTCGTCCTCCTCATCACATTTCTATATAAAAACTAGTATATATATACTAGATCAGTGCATGCACGGGCTCAACAAATTGGTTAATTAAATTTTTTGATACATTTTACTTGAGAAAAATTTAATTATCGTGGGATATTTGAAACAAATTATTTGTATTACAAAATTGTAAGGAATGCAAATTTATATTTACAAATATACTACAAAATTGCCTCTTAGGTATGGAGGAAGGCCAATAGCCCTTTGTTGTTTGTATGAAAGTTTAAGTAAAATAAGAAACTAAAAGTTCTTACAACATTTGATAAGAAAAAGTAAACAAACAATGTAGATTCAAACTGCACAACATGAATAAATGTATTAATGATCTCCTAATTAAGCTACCAAAAATGTTGATAAACCGATCAACACACAATCTCTAGAAAACATAAGGTTTCATCACCACTTGTATTATTCAGGAAAATAATTAATCAAATAATATGCTCAAAAATACATTTCAATCTAAATATATTAAAATTTGTCAACCGAAAAACGAAAACAGGGATAAAGACAACACTGCTAATTCGGTACCTAGCCATTTGAAACTTTATTTCACATCATCAATAAATAATATCACCAAAAAAGATTCTTATATATATATATATAATTGATAGGTTTGAAACGTTCAGTATTTTTTAAGCAACCGTCATATAGCATGAAGCTACTTGTTCTCAAAATTTCAGTACCATGACAATTTGCAGGTTTTTCTGTACTCTTCATGAGTTAATCTAAGATTACGTGTATTTTGCACTTCCAATTTGATTCAGTATTGTCCCTAAAATTAAAAAGGATCTTAGTACTTGCTCATTAGGTTCATTAGATCAATAGTAGTGACAACATCCAAGTATATTAATCTAATGCAAGGTGTCATATACTAAAAAAAGAAAAACAAAAGGAATAAAAAACTCAGATACACATCTAAGATCTGAGCTTTTAATGTATAAACATTATAACAAAAAGAATTGAATTGAAGAGCATATGAAGGTTCAGATAGCGAAAAGACAATCATAATCACGGTAGAAAATATAATGTGAATAGATTATTACTGTTAAAGAAGTAAATAAAAGAATAGTCGTTAGGGTCCTCTTTAAATATAACTACAATAGAAACACCTACAACTAATTTTGTCAAGGTATCCATAGCAAAATCATGAAAGCATGTAAGATTATATTGATTAAAACTATACATGTTGCCTCAAAAAAGTAATAAAAGAACTATACAAATATCTAATATTGGAAAATCTACACAAAGTTCATCAAAAAACTTGAATAACTAAGGGTCAGAAGGTGATGAATCTGGCCACGAGGAAGGAGCATCCATAGTATGATCAAATTTATAATTAAAATGCAATCTCTTGGACAGAGCTCTGAAATTTTCAAATTTAATGTGGTGCTAATAAGAGGAAGAGCTTCCAAATGATGCAGAGATAAAATGTTTCAGGAATAAATAAATAAAAACCTAAAGATAAATCTGAAAATACAATAAGCATAAATTTTAGTCTGCAAACTATATATTATCTGGACCAATCACAGTATGACTTATTCAATGTATATTGTCTAATATCTCTCTATGTTGACCATTCCTAGTTTTCTTTATAGAAAAGAAAAATATCAACTTAATTGATGTTGTATAATTGATCTCCGAAAAAAATCCTCATAACT
>JAJOOF010006482.1:0-15105 GCA_029582545.1 Solanum lignicaule
TGAATACCAATAATTTTTCAATTCCAATTCAACACAACGGACGATGGGACTCATCAGGTAATTGTATAAAATAGTTCGCATGGTGTTTTATTACGTGGTTATATATGATTTATCACAAATATCTATTTTGTACTTTTCGAGAGTTATTCGTTTGGTTTAGTTTGTCTATTTTAGTGAAATTGAATTCATCTAATTTGGTTTATGTTCTGGATCCTCGAAATTTTGGTTTAATTACAATAACTACATATGATTTGGTTGTAAACTGAAGTGTCAATTTTTTTTATATTAAAATTTAGGTTTCATATGATTTGGTTTGAAAGTATGTTACATTATTGTCCGTATTATAGTTATTAAGTTGGTGTATATAATATAATAATTAGAAAAAAAGGTTCATATATTGATTGGTGCTATCCTAATAAAATATAAAATTAAAAAAATTGGATTGGTATGTGATCTGGTACATATGATGGTATATTTGTTGCTACGAACTGACACCAAACTAATAGCCTAATGTATGTATCAATTTGAAAAATTGGATTGGTATGTGATATGGTACATATGATGGTATATTTGTTGCTACGAACTGACACCAAGCTAATAGCTTGATGTATGTGTTGGTGTATTTTTTGGTCCAATTTATATTGGTGTATTAGACATATGTTGTTAATGAGTATTTTTGTTATCTGCCACCAATTTTTTTTGAATTTTGACTAACAAATATTTGTAATGTCGCAGGAAAGTATCTGAATTTCAAGATTGAAGGAGTGATATGATGTGGACACCAATTACCAAGACTTGATTAATACTACTGCTTCTCAATTAGGTGTGGACACGATCGTTTTTGAGTTGGAACTCAAATATGTTGTGACTGATCCGTTCCCACCATTGAAGATTCATAGTTTTGAAAAATACACCAAAAAATCAACTTTAGATACACCAAAGTGTTTTATGTATATTTGAGTATATATTAGTGAATAAAACTTTGTAATGGTTAAATTGAACTTTGTATATGAATTTTTATAGTAATTATATTAATAATATCTTCATTTATTTACAGATCGTGCTAAAACGTTTATGACATATGTAGTTGTGAAAAATTTCAACATGATAGAAATTTCTTATAGTCATGCAATTGTTGCTATCGGATACAATAACAAACATGGTGAAAACTATTGTTCAGCCTATTACAGTAATAAAGATTTTCAAAATATTTATGCAATATCTATTGATATATAGTAGTATATTTAAAAGGTATAAAATAGTAATAATTATTGGTATGAAATAGTATATTTATATAGTAGTAAAATAATTATTGGTAAAATGATGGTTATATAATTGATATATTTAAAAGGTATAAAATAGTAATAATTATTGGTAAAATGATGGTTATATAATTGGTATGTATGTATGTTTATATATTACATGATTGCATATTTGGTGAAACTACGATGCAGTTATAATTGTGAAAACACTATGCATACTTGATTAAACCTACATGTTTTTTACCTAGATGAAAATAATGGTAAAAATGTGAGAGAAGGCTTCCATTAATAATATGATTTGATTGAATAAAAAATTAAGAGAAAGAAAATCAATATATAGAAAAACAAAATAACGTAAAAAAGCAAAACTGTGGTTGAAAAAGTCAAAAAAATGTAAACAATAATTATCAATCCCATAAAATTAGCACATAACCTCCCCTAAAAAGGTAATAGCTACGGATACCAACTATATTTTTAACAAATAAAAAATTAAATATTTTGTTATGTTTGTAATTAAAAACTTAGTTTTGTAAATAAAAAAGAGTATATGTATATATTGTTAACTAAAGTTTTAAATAGTATATTCTTGTAATTTTCCCTATATAGTTTCTCCATATTTATTTTAGTATAATATCGGTTTTTGTAGTTGGGCACAAATGTAACGGCCCGTTATGAGAAGTGGCTAGAAATTGTGTGGGCTTACACACCTTCTTGGTGCGTAAAAATCACAAATATTAACCAATTTCAATTCTTTTAATAGAAAAATAGTCGCAATTATGAAATTTCAAATTTTACAGGTGAAATTTTAGGATATTATTATCGTGAAGTTTTACCAATGAAAATTAAAAACTTATCAAAATTGATCTCGAGTCTAACTCGCCCCAAAATTAGATCAAAGGAAAAAGAATTGCTCAAGCCATAAAAGGACTCCATGGTTCTCGTCCTTCACCAATATGGAATTCATTCCATTCATCATATCGCACATTTAATTAAAGTGTTTAAATGAAAATTACTAACAGGTTTAAGAAACCATCAATATAATGATAAAAGGGTATTATGGTCATTACTCTTGAGGATAGGAAAAATTATATAGAGATAGTTATCCTTGTCTCTTTCAAATGGCTTTAGCCATGGAAATATCAACAATGGCGCAAGCCATGCAGCTCCATGCCCGATTACTCAAATCGGGTCAAGAAGACCCAACCCATTTCCAAAATCTCAGCAAACTCTTCACTTTCTCCGCTCTTTCGCCGTCCGGTGACCTCACCTACGCCCGCCATATCTTAACCAATCTCCGAACCCCAAATTCATACTACTACAACACCATGATTCGTGCATATTCGGATTCTCCTGACCCGACCCGATCTATCACCTTCTTCCTCTCTATGCATTGCAGAAGAGAAGAACAACCCGGGGTGGTCGTACCCGGACCCGATAAGTTCACTTACCCGTTTGTACTCAAAGCTTGCTCGAAGTTACGGAATACCCAGATGGGGAAACAGATTCATGGGTTGATTTTGAAGTCGGGTTTGATATCGGATCGTTATGTGAACAATGCCCTTATCCATATGTATGCAGGTTGTGGTGATTCGAGTCTTGCTTTGAAGGTGTTTGATGAAATGTCTGACAGAGATGTTGTTTCTTGGACTTCAATGATTGATGGTTTTGTTGATAATAATAGACCTATTGAAGCTATTAAGTTGTTTGAATTGATGATGGAGAGTGGCGTTGATCCGAATGAAGCTACTCTCGTTTCGGTTTTGAGAGCTTGTGCTGATACTGGAGCTTTAAGTATTGGGAAGAAAGTTCATAGCTTTGTTAAGGAGAAGGATCTTAGTGTGAAGGCTAATGTTGGTACCGCGCTTATTGACATGTACGCGAAATGTGGGTGCATAGATGATGCACGACGAGTGTTTGATGAGACGATGGATAAGGATGTTTATGCTTGGACAGCAATGATATCTGGTCTTGCAAGTCATGGGCTATCGGAAGAGGCTATGGAACATTTTGAGTTGATGAAGAGCTGTAATGTAAAACCGGATGAAAGAACGATGACTGCTGTTTTATCAGCTTGTAGGAATGCTGGTTGGATTGGTAAAGGATTGTATCATATAAGGAGTATGAAGAAGTATAAGTTAAGACCGACAATTCAGCATTATGGATGCATAGTAGATACGTTTGTACGTGCTGGACAGTTAGATGAGGCAGAGCAGTTTATCAGGAAGATGATACCAATTGATCCAGATGTTGTGCTATGGAGGACTTTGTTATGGGGTTGTAAGGTTCACGGAGATGTTGAAAGGAGTAAACGCTTGGTAAAGGACGTTGAGCTTTTGAAAATGGACTCTCGTGATTGTGGGAGTTATGTACTTCTTGGGAACGTCTATGCAGCTACAGGAAACTGGAAGGAGAAGGCGAAGATGAGAGAGTTGATGAATCAAAGAGGATTAGTGAAGACACCGGGGTCTAGCAGGATTGAGATTGATGGCAACGTCCATGAATTTACAGCTGGAGACTCCAGACATGTTGAAGCAGAACATATTTACGCAAAACTGAATGAAATGGAAGAGAATGTTAGAAGAGAAGGTTATGATCCTAAAGTTTCAGAGGTCTTACTTGAAATAGATGATGACGAGAAAGCATCTCAGCTTCTTCATCACAGTGAGAAACTCGCGGTGTCCTTTGGACTCATCAGAACTAATCCAGGAACTGTTATTAGGATAGTGAAGAACTTAAGGTCTTGTGAGGACTGTCATTCTTTCATGAAACTAATTTCAAAGTTATACCAAAGAGAGATCATCATAAGGGATCGTATTCGTTACCATCATTTCAAGGATGGTGAATGTTCTTGTGGAGATAGATGGTGATTGTACGAGTAGTTGTCGTTGAGAAAAATGTACCAATAGTTTGTTTTTTTCACAATTTTGTAGGACTTGAGATCTTGATCTTTCTGCAATTGTTGTTTCACAAAAAGTACTCTCTTTACTTCTTATTGACAAACCTGTTAATAGTGTCATTACAAAGCAGCAACATACCTAGCAACCTAAACACCAAATTTACAATATTGAAAACAAACCCTATACAAAACTTCCCTTTTTTTGTACGACCAAAGATTCGAGGCAGCACAGTTTTATGCTGGCCAGGGTTCGCCTTCAAACAACTTGAGTCACAAAGATCTCTTCCCTGCTTAGTTTAGGATGATGCTCTAGAGCAAAAACATATGCAATGTAATCCCACGAGTGGGGTTTGGAGAAGGAAGGATGTACGTAGATTTTATCCTTAGCCTAGGATGTACGCAGACCTTACCTTTTACCTTTGTGGGGTAGAGAGGTTGTTTCTAATAGAGTTTAGGATCCTTCTCTATATCTCGAAATCTTCAAATCAAGCTGCAAGTACTATGATAACAATAAGGAGCACAATTCCAAAAATCACCATGAGTAAGCAGGTCTGCAGAAATTAAAGTATAATATGTCAAGAAATCTACAGACAAAAAATTATTCAGATCGAGGAAAATAAGGTGGAAAAAAGTATGGTGTGCACAAAGTAAAAAGGAAACAGATCACCCGTTCGAATTTGCAGATACCAGGTAGCAGATGAGGATGATGTAAAATTGGAGTGTAATTGCATGATTGGATATTAAAAACTTAACAATAACACTTGAAATTTTCTCAAACTTTGAAACATAGAGTACTCTTCACTTGTTATGATGAAATTTCAAAGTCAATCATTGTCTGTTCGCGAGGACTCTTCACTTTCGATGCCACACCGTGTTAGATTCTCCAAAAATACAGTACTTTTGGAAAATCCAGCACGAAGCCGTTGACATTTTTGAAGAGTCCGGGTAACATAGAGTGCAACATGCTTAAGCACACCAAACCCACACTTTTGTCTTTAGTATGAAGAAGTGTGAAATGTGTCAGATTTACCAGAGATGAATTTGATCTTTGGGTCTTTGCAGCTTTAGCAAGTTGTGTTCTCCCTTGTGCAGTTGCAGCATGAGAGTTCTCAATGTTGGAACCAATATCATCTGAGATAGAACTGCAAACATCAAAATATGTTTCCCTTGGTACCTGAATGCTAAAATGAAAGAGAGTGATTTTACCGATCATGGTTCCTTGCTCGTGAACAAGCACGGCAAGATCCTTGAAAATCTCATTCACTTCACCTATCTGTTGTTGTACTTCTTGTATACCCTGGTCTCTTTCCTCTATAATAGCTTCATTAAAGGAAATCTCATTGTCCAAAAGAACAACCTCTTGTCTGCAGCAGAGGTACGTGGAAGATAACACAGAAACTAAATATCACGAAGCCAAAAGTTGTAATAAAAGAAGATATGTTAAAGGGGGTAAAATCATTGATCTTATATGATACTTGCATCAAAATATACTTTCATTTGATGTGCCTGAGATCAAAGACTAGTAACTTCAGCAGGTGACAAGAAATTGGAAGTTTAAATATGTTGTCATTGCAAGCAAATAACACTGGACGCCAGTGCCCATTTTAAGGGTGAATTACAGTTATCATCCTCTGACTTCCCGTCATTGATGTTTGTGACAAATTAAAGAATACCTAAGGAAAAAAAAAAGGAATAACACACCATGTCTTCTCACAAAAGTATTAGGATCCCCATTCACATTTCCAACTACAATCGATAACAAGCCGGTATTTTGAACACATCACATTAACATCAACTTTGCCTTAAAAGTGTAGTTTTTCGAAAAAGTTAAGTTTGTTTCAGAAAAATCTCAGTTAGATTCAATCATATTTGACACCTCTTCTGAACAATTTGTCTTTGCAGAAACTTCACACTATTTTACGCCGTGTTGCAGAAATGTAAATCACCAAAGTCCCAACCCCTAATCCCAAAGCTTGAAATGTCATCTGATTTCTCTACACACCAAACAATCCTCCATCTAATTTACACTAGACCAAAAAGTCACCTTGAATCCAAATTTAAAGGCTAATTTCATTTCCTTGTGCATCAAGAAATTGACAGCAATCTTGCTGGTAAATTTTAGCAATTAATTAAACCATTGGCACAACAAAATTATGATTAAGAGAAAGCATCAAAGAGTACTAATATTAGGCTTTTACCTTCTAGATTCCACAAGTAGAGCTCGCTGCTCTTGACCTGTATCTGAAGAGACATCTATCTCACTGTCCGTGTAACTGTTTATCAAAAGAGGATGAACTATAAGTGAGAGGTGACAAAAGAACATGAAGGTACAAAGTTTTATTTGAGAAAATCAAACAGCAAGATCAATTATTGAGATACAAGTTGCTTTTAATGTACTTCTTCATATTTCTAACTAGGTTACTATAAGTAAATTCCAGTGAAGTATAACCCATCACTTACCTAGAAGGAAGAACTGCTTGGGGAACAAAAGGTGAATATGACGTCTCCCTCTCAGCTGCAAGCCTCTGAGCTTTTTGAAACTCCTTCAATACAGCTTGAAAATCTTTAGCAAGCTTAGCATCTGTAATTTTCTTGCTAGCCTGAGAGCAAAAGAATGAATTCACATTATAAGCAAAAGAGAGAGGTGTGACAGAAGAAGAACAAGAAATAGAAACAAGGCTGGCAAATGTTTAAAATATAAACAAATCGTACCGAGAGAAGATGAATACATGTTTTGCACATACATATCAAAGTGCAGAACCCCCAAGACAAACACAGAGAAACAGAGGAGAACACTTTTTGAAACTTACACTGACTTCAATTCGATGATCTGTTTCGCTGGCTTGCTTAAGTTTAGCAGAAGTATCTTTCACTAATTGCCCAATATGTAGTCTTGTCTTGTGCCTGCAGTTGAGAAAATCAGCACAAGTACCAAACAATTTTGAAATTATTTTAAACTAGTTATACCCATTATGGAACTACAACCTAAAAAGTAGTTTGCCGCCTTTCAGCTCATCAACACACTATAATTGTTGCTGCGGCATTAGGTTGGGCTGGGGATTACAAACATTGGACTGCAAAGCTGGTATTAGATATCTGCTTAAGCAATGATTCAACATGCAATCTCAAATCCCAAAGATCAATACATTGCCTTAACCCACCCTACAAACTGCTTCTTTTTCCTTGTTACCAACCCATAACTTAGTCCTCTATTCACATTGGGAAAAGGGCGAGACATTCACCCTGTTCAAGATGAAGGCATTTGATAGGCAACCCTTGAAGTGCTATCCCTCTTTTTCAAAAATTATTTTGGTGTCATGGGGCTATGGCACCTATTCACCCAATTACCTTAATGATATTCTGAAAAGAAACTGCTGGGACAAAAATCATCAACAAACACATGTAAACATGAAACAATTATTCATATCAGCCAATAGAAGCATTGTGTTTTTATTAGACAGATCTGGACTATGTTTCTTACCATTTTTGGCGTTTTTTGGATCATGCCATGATGCATAAAACTTGCCCTGTGCAGATGGTATGAACAGTCAAATATCAGAGGAGAACAGACACTACTGGATTGCTATCACCTGGCCCCTGTTTGCATTTTCTGCTTTACTTACCCATACCTTTAGCCAATTTAGCTCTTAATACAGGACCATTCAAGTCAGTTTTTTTTTGTTATTGGGATGACGGAGAGGAACAATAGATGTTCTAATGACAAGAGAGACAGCATAGAACAGGTTAGTTGTTTGAAAAATATGTGCCTATGGTGTAGGAAGGCTCATGTGTCTGATCTTGACTCACTACTAGATCTCTCATCTCTCTTTTTTTAAATAACCATGGTGTCCAAGTCAACTTGAGGGCACCTAAACTAATTTCATGGCATACCTTTTACCTCCCACCATCAGGTACTGTGTAACTCAGTCTACCAAGGCTAGGACAGATGAGAAGAAATCGCCTAGTGTTTTTGCTTCCGTTGGGATTTGAACCTGAGACCTCACGATTCTCAATCCACTTCTTTGACTCACTATTAGATCTCTTGTACTCCTTCAGTATTTAGAAGGATGTTCCTCTTTCTGATGTACTTATTTTGGTATCTTCTAGGTACCTTATCATCAGAAATAATAATAATAGCTTTTTCTAGTGCTGTATATATATATATATATACACGAATTTATTGTGGTAAAAGGATTTTGAAGGGTCGACATTTAACTAATATTACCATTATGCTGCTTATGATTAATTACTCAACTTGCACGCTTTACTTCAGTGAAGCACATGTGCCACTTGTGGTGCAACATGAATCTTTCATGTTTTTTGTGTTTCATGCTCATATGCAAGCGGACTTCTATAAGGCATATGCATTGCAAATCAAAAACTTCTTTCATACTATCTCCTTAGACCAGAAAACATGCTTTATCATCCATCACTAAACACATATCCTATACCTGCAAATTGTTTCTGATAAAAAAAAATAAAAAAAAAGTAGATGGTCCATTTCTTCTATCTACAATAAGTTCATCACCCCCACGTATAGGTTTGTTCTTTTCTCTTCTCCTTCCAAATGTCTCCCTCCAGACTGTCTATTTTTCCCAAGTATACAAGATATTACACTCTGTAAATTTTCCAACATAAATAAGACCTGCCATTTCACATGCATGAAAGCTCTTTGTCCACATACACAGCAGCAACAACAACAACATACCACGTGTAATCACACAAGTTTGGCCTGGAAAGGATAGGATATACGCATACTTTCCCACTACCTTTGTTCACATACACAAAAACAACAACACACACAGTATAATCACACAAGTGGTGTCTGGAGTAAGCTTATGATGTACGCATATCTTACCTCCTACCACATTGCTAATAATTCTTAAAAGGCTATAAACCCAAAAAAAAATTCAACTCAATTTTACCTCAACTATCAAATCCTATCAAAAACATGCAATAACAACAACAACAACAACAAAAAAAACTCATCTTTACTAATCAAATATCAGATAGAAAAACTCACAACTTGTCACGTAGCTCCGGGGTATCCTTAGGGGTACCTAGGGTGTTAACCAGCCTCTGAAAAGTGGAAACGGCGGTGTTGATCTGGAAAATTCCAGAGGCCATAGCTTGGGTCGGATCTTGCTTCCCGTTGACATTGCTCCGACGAGGACCCGATGATCGACCGGCATGTAGATCTTGGAAGCTCATTTCTTCGAATTTTGATCAAAATTCAGAAATCCAAACCTAAATTGGGCGAAAATGGAACAAGAAATTGGATTCGTGCTACACGTTTAAGTGCTTCTTCTTTTTTTCGTATTCCGTGTTCTCATTTGAGTTCGACTAATTTGAATTTATGAAGCGCCTAGAGTTTCGTTTAGGAAAAAATGTTCTTTATCAGGTTCGAACTCAAAATCTCTAATTAACACTTTGTTTAAATGGTTGTTACATATTATTTCTTAATATATTGTTTTAATGACTACCGTGTTTGGATAGATTGTATCATTCTTCGTCTTTACATAATATCACACATTCATTATTTTCAATGATAAATCTAAAAGAAAAGGTATGATATAACAAATAAAGAAAATATTAAGATGACGACACGATCACACACTAAATCAATCATTAAATAAAATGGATTTTTTCGTCGTTACCTAGTGATACGTTACAATATAATTTAAGTAACAATAAAAAAAAATATTTAGACTAGTCATATAATACGATACAAAGGGTAACAACCAATCAAACAAAGTGTAAGAGAGGAACAATCTCATCCACGCGCCAGGTGGAATGCAACTATATACACTACTAATGATTATTAAACTATTTTAGTGCAATTTTGTACTCTCTTTTTCTTTCTTGAAAGAGAACTAAAACAACTAAGAAATTAGTTCGGAACTACAAAATAATTTATTGAAAGATAAATGTGTATTTTACATTTTTTAGGGTAGTGACACTCATAAAGTGTATATCCGAATTGAATTATTACTTCTTAGATCAAATTAGGCCTTCAGTTTAGTTGGATGCTAGCGATTGACATTTTTTTTTTTAGTGTTATGGTAAGTAAGTAAAAACAGATACTATCTCAAAACTATTTATATATAATCTAGCACTATGTAGATAATATGGAATAGAAAGTGAGGTTCGGGGGATGGAATGGCGAAGGAATAGGTGGAAAGAAAATAATGAGCTTAGAATGACACACCGCTCTGCCATTGAGCTAACTGAGGAACAACAGAAGATTCAGTCTCATATAGTTCAACTCTCGTTTTCAACTCATGACCAAAAAAAGACGAATGTGATTATTAATTTCACCATTACTACAATATGCACAATCCTTCAAGGATGCATGAACTATATTAGCATTATCAATCTAATTGGATTTAAATACACCTCTAATCTTGCAACATGAGTGAAATACATTCTTAAATTCTCGTCAAATTTAGGAGTGTTTTCAATACTTCTTTTGGCTTTTTATTAAGAGTCTCGTGCTCCTACAAAAGTTTGAGACTACTTGTTACGTCATGTGTCATATCGAGGGTGTATCTAAGTTCGAATGTGATCGTTAATATCACCGTTACAATACAACATGCACAATCCTTCAAGAATGCAACAGATGAACTATATTGGCATTATCAATCTAACTAAACTTAAATAAACCTTCAATTTTGTAATATGAGTGAAATACATTCACGAATTCTCACCAAGTTTAGAGGTATTTCTACACTTCTCTCGACTTTTTATTAAGAGTTTCATGCTCTTACCAGAATTTGAGACCACTTGTTATGTTGTGTGGCATATCGGGGTATATCTAAATTCAATTAGTCAAGTAGATGTGTGTTTTTAAAACTGTCAATAATTCAGTGACGAAATTAATAATTTGTGTTAAATTCAAAGATATTCTCAATACTTCTCTTTTTACATGTCCAAAAAAATTTAATAATTTCCCCCCATATCTTATATCTATGTCCAAAAGTTTACTATTTTCATATTTCTTCAATCATACTTTTGAACTAGCTAATCACAAAACTAGTTAATTAAAAGAATAATTTTTAAATTTATCTACAACAAGGGAAATGTGACAATCATTAAGGATAGTGAAAGTATTTATTGATTTTCTATTTTTAGTTTGCATATTTAAAATTTTATTTTGTCCTTTCGTATTGGATTTGGTTTTACTTGCAAGATCCGTGCCTTCAATTAATATGATCCAGTCTATCATAACATTAAATGTTGGTCTCAAAATATTTTCAATAATAATTTATTTTTACTAGTTCAATATATTTAAAAAAATATTGAATTATATTTATCTAATTTCAAATTTTAAAAAGATAATTATTTTTATTTTTTTTATTAAATATTATTTATTTTAATATTTAAATGACTTATAATTAATAAAAGTGATATAATAAAAAAATATTTTTTTATTTATGATTCTTTAGTGGACGTGCCAAGTCAATATGGACAACTAAATATGAATAGAAAAAGTATATTCTAGTATCTTTCATCCGATGTCCAATATTTTTGTATAGAATTGTCAATTAATCTAATGTAAGGTCTATCTCCTTAACATATTTTTTTCCAGTATTTGAATACAATTTTTTTAATTAAGAATGAAGAAATTACGAATCATCCATCCACTATATTCGAGTAGCTCTCCAACAACTTTAGGTTAAGAAGGCAGATTGTAATTGTCCTGATTGTTTCTTTACTACTTGAACTCCCCATCAAGGTCAATTTAGATTTGCGCTTCGTTTGACCTATTTAAGAGTAAATATTTTCTATTATTAAAAATTTTCAAATTGCTCAAATTAATAATAACATTAATAACATATATTTAATATAATTGAATAGATAAAATCATAAAAAGATAAAAATGTACATAATCTTATAATCTTTATGAGACTATTTTAAAAGATTCTCGAATTAAATAAGGCATATCAATGTAGTATAACAAAATAAAGAAGACACAATAACTAATTAAAAAAATATTATATATCTTTTAATCCAAAATCTAAATCTAATCATTCATTTGTGATTAGAAAAACTCATTGAGTAGAATAAAGAAACAAGAAAAAAATATAGTGAGTTTTTATTTTTTCTTGTTAAGAGAAGAATGGGGTCAAGCTTGAGTATAAGAGAAGTTATACTAATAGTGTTATGAAGGCACAATTTCTTTTAAAAGAAAATTGTGGTCCGTTTGATTATAGATTTTAAAATTTTTTTTATTCGAATATTTATAGTGATAAGATTGAAACTTGAATAAAAGGTCATTCAATCATCTTTATAATTTTAATAATCTACGACAATATATGCTAAGCTAAATTAGTATTAGTAAGAAGCCTTTTATTTATATCATTCAACTATTTCATTCTATTAGAAACAATCTTTGTATCTTCACAAGGTAGAATAAAAATCACATACACCTCACTTATATATGCTATTTTTTTATTTTATATTAAACACAATTTAACTTTATTAAACTCTAACTTTATTTATATTATTATACAATAATATATATACAATTTCACAAGTGTAATCTTGAAAAAAATAAGTACCTACTAAAAATAAATTTTTAATATTATAGTAGTACTAAGGTCTCATTTAGTTGACAAATAAGTTATCCTGAAATTAGTTATTTTATCAGTAATGTAGGATACTAATATTACAATTTTGAGATAACTATTCCCAAAATAAAAATTCTCATAATTTTATTCCAATCATATATGAGATGAATTCATCCTCAAATTAATTATCCCTTATTCCTCGTATTAAATGAGTTTTTGACATGTATATATTTTTAACTTTTCATTTGGTGTTTAATATTCGTATTGAAATCCGACTAATACAGATTCATATTGTATAAATCCCATTCAAAGAAAAACGCTACCTATTAAAGATCGTTTATACTCAAAGCTCAAATCCAAGAAATCTTATTAAAGAAAGAAACAATTCTATCTACGGCACCACATTCGTAGGTATTAAAATAAAATAATGTATTTTTAAGAAGAACGTTAGAAACAAAAAGGATAAGGGTGACATCATTTTTGGTGGAGAACAGAAAGAAGCCATACGGCACCGTTTTCATCACTTTGTCTCTCTAAATTCTCTTCTTTAACCATTGTCTTCTTCTGTCACACTCTCTCTCTCTCGTTTCTCTCTCTACACAAGCTTAGCTAGCTAGCTAGCTCCAGCAGTGTACCAGTACAATTCTCACTCTCACATTTCTCTTTATCTCTCACACACCAACACCTTTCACTGTGTGTAAAAAGTTGTGAAAAAGCTCATTGCTTTATGTAAAAGTTTTCTTTTTTTTTTGTTTTTGGTTTTCTGTAGCTGTTTTTGAAAGTTGAAAAACCCTAACTAGAAGTTAGATCCACGAATACCCATTTGGGTATAAGTTTGTTTAGTGTAGTTTTATTTGAGCTATGTGTTAAGGAAAAAAAATGGCTAGCTCCGACCCGAATAAGCGTCCTCGACCCGGTCCGTGGCCACCTGCACCGGAATCTGCAGCAATGCCGCCTACTACATGGGCAAAGAAAACTGGGTTTCGCCCGAAATTCTCTGGGGAGACGAATGCTAGTGATTCTGGGCAAATTGGGATACAGCAGCAGTCGACCCGGAGGAGAGAGTCCGACCCGAATTTGGATCTTGAAGCGGGTCGGGTTAGGACTAGACAGGAGAAGGTTAATGGGGAAACGACAGGTGAGAAGGATAAGCCACCTGTGAGGAAAAGGAGAGACTCTGATGGTGGTGGTGGAGTGGCTAAGAGTACTAATGGACAAGCAGTTGGTACTACTACTGCTACTACTGCTGAGCCAGCTGCTGCAGCTACGACTGCAGCTGCGGCTCAGCAGCCGGCTCGAAGAGTTTTGAGGAATGAAGAGGTTGTGGATGTGTTGCCACAAATAGTTGATGATGATGGTTTTATGTCTAGGCATTCACATATGAAATATGAGCTTAGAGATACTCCTGGTCTTGGTGAGATGATTTTTGGATATGTTGTTGTTACTGTTGTTTCCCATGTTTTGTTGTGTAATGCTCTACGTTTCGTATTATTTTCGTTGTTGTTATTGCTCCCATATATGTATCACCTTTTTCAAACAGTTTGGCATGCTTTATTTAATCCTAGGGTCAATCAGAAACAATCTCTTTATCTCTATGAGTTAGGGGTAAGGTTTGTGTACATGCTACCTCCCAATACCCTACTTGTGGGATTACACTGTATAGGGGTAAGGTTTGTGTACATCCTATTGGACTCTATGTATTTAAAATTATCTTTCAGTGTTGGGATTGTTGATATTAATTCCGCTTTTGATTGGAAAAGCTGTCATTTTCCATTGAATTGCTTGTTGATAGGATTATCAAATGCCATCTATTTGTATTTTTTTGGACTTATCTGTTTTGAGCATGTAATTGCGATATTGATTATTGAGTATTGCGAATTGTAATTAGTTCGAAATCAATATTAGTTACACCAGTCCATGTGGAAAAGATTTAATCTTTTGGTTTAGTAGTGAAATTACTGATGTACGTTCATATGTTGCAGTTCCTATTGGACTCTATGGATTTCAACATTATCTTTCAATATTGGGATCGTTGATATTAATTCCACTTGTGATAGTTCCAGCAATGGGTGGTAACTATGTGAGTATTTTCCTTTCTTTTCATTCTTATTCACGCTTCGTTTACTATAGTGTTAGTTTTGTCTTATTGTTTTTGATAAAGGTAACTTTATATTCACGTCAAAACTCATCAGCAGAGCATGATGAGGTGGGATTTACAGCCCCACAGGGGGTAGTTTCAAAAGCCGAAACTGGGCAAAAACTTTACAATTGAGCTCTAAAATCCACTAAGCTATCTACCTCCCCCACCAAATCCTGTTTACACCAAAAATACAGCAAGCTCAAGCTATTCATCTTGATTTTTTGAGTGTTGTTAAGT
>JAJOOF010006483.1:0-16300 GCA_029582545.1 Solanum lignicaule
ATAACAAAATATCACACACAAAAACAAATTATTTATTTATGTTCTTTATATAAGGCATGTACCATACCAATTACATCTGATCACATACAAAAAAAAAATCAAATTAGATACACCAATACACGTATCAGAATTTTAACTTGAAGTTGGTCTTTGTATAACGTCTGAATATTAACAATAACACCATATTGATTTTTGTTGTTAATATAACATATGCAACACACCAATTAAACCGTTTTGATGCCAGCATGCATACTTAAGTTGTATTGTTTTATACGCACAGTAACCAAAAGTTTATTTTCTATACCACCAAAAACCTAATAATATAACAAAACCCTAATATTATACCAAAAACTATTACCAATATTTAATGTTTATTCAACAATAAAATCCATCCAATCGATGGATCATGCTATTAACGAAATCATATAAATTTTATATTACACCACAACAAAGTACAATATAAACAAACGGCTAATTATCAAAAACATTAAACACATATGGTGAGAAAAATCAAATATATCAACAACGTAAAAAAAACCTAATTCAATCATTTTTATTCACATACCTGATGAGTTCCATCGCCCGTTGTGTTGTATTAGAATTGAAAAATTGTTGGTATCCATTTTCAATAGTTGATCAGAGTAGTCAGGGAGTTTTATTTTTGTTAGAAATCTCTCTTCATGAGAGAGAATATTTAACAAATCTGAGTAAATTAGGGAAGGTAAAATAATTGGAGAAAATTAAGGGATATGTGATAATATGGCAGACTCGTTCTACATTTTTTTTTTTTAAATAAATTATAATTCTACGTTTCTTTTAAAAAAAAAAAAAAAAAAAAATTCTAATTTTGTAAAAAAACTATTGCTATATAAGTGGAAAAAAAGTATTGTTATATAGTAGTAATTAAGGTACTTAAGTTTTTTGCCCATAAGAATAATACCATAACTACTAGAATGGACAACAAATCAATACACTTCTATCTACTAATATGAACAAATACAAATTACTCTTCTATCTTAATTTGCGTCCTTCACACTTTTCTATCTAAAGTCATATTTTCAATGAAGGTTTCAAGTCAAATGAGAAAAGGGAGAAGAGCCTTTGGAAATGACATTTTGGTGCTTTTCCACGAATTAATGATCTCAGGATTGTTACCCCACATTAAAAGCGACATAAAAATAATACCCCCTTTGTCCATTTTTACTTGTCAAATACTATCTCCGTCCACTTTTAATTGTCACACTTTCCTTTTTTAGAGTCAAACGATAATAACTTCGACTAACATTTTACGATATATTTTTTCATCATATTATATGCAAAAAAGGGAATTTATCGTACTTTTCGTATAGTTTTTGAATATCTAAAATTTTTATTTAAAATATCAAATTAATGTAATCTAATTTAACTTTGAAAATTAGTCAAATTAACTTTCGAAAAATGCAACATGACAACTAAAAGTGGACAGAAGGAGTATTGACTTGGCACACCTATTAAGAAAATATTGATTGTTATAATGAGTTTACATTTTACCCCTATTAATTGATAGGATGCCAAATATCTTTACTCACAACATCTAATATCTTTACTCACAACATCTTTCAAAGGCATTGACTTAATGATAATAAATTGAGGATATAATAGGTAAAAAAATTTATTCTTTCTTGATTTGTCAAAAAAGACAAAAAAGAACAAGTAAAAAAGAAAAAAATTAGACAAATAAAAAGGGACAAAGGGAGTACTCTACTATAATTATGATATAACTAATTCCGTAATTGCTAAACTTGGATAACAATCTTTGAATTTATATATCTTCTAATTATTACTCTCTCTCGGAAAAAACTTACTCGCACCAGGTGTTTACACCAAACTAATGTAATTTCCATTATTATGTGTTTAATGAAGTAAAACACATGTTAATTAATTAAGGTTAAGTAAAATGAACTATAGATTTAAACACATGGCATGCATGTATTGAATTGGTGTATACCCGATGCGGGTAAGCCTCTCTACTTTAAATTTGTTTGTGTTATTTTGCCCTGACATTATCATTGTATACTCTCCGCGGGTCGGAAGGCGGCGGGGGAAGGAGGGGGACACTGGGCGAGATCTATCAGCAGCGAATTCCTCCTATATATGTGGAAATTCTGCTACAAATGGATTAGATGCACGGAACTCACCTAAAAATTTGACACGTAATTTAACAAAGCACATAATTTAGATATATTTATTTTCAATTTATTATCTTTTATCTTGGCATTTTTTCGTAATTATTAATCTCTCAATTTTAATTTTTTTTTGGTCTTGTTTTGATCTCACATAGAGTTTAACAATGTATGGAATTAAGACTCACATGTAGAATGTACAAAATTTTCATTTAATCTTCCAGTCTTAAACATATTACGTAAAAAATTAAAATTAAAAATTTATTTAAAAAAATGAAAAATGTATTTTTTTAAACAGACTAAAATAAATATAGAACAATTAAATCAAAGCAGAGCAACTATTATCCATGCAGGTAGGGGTGTTCACGGTTTGGATAAAAACCGATCCAAATAGAAAAATCGAACCAAATCGATAAAATAAAACTAATTTTATTTGAGTTTGGTTTGGTTTGGTTTTAGATTTTTGAAAACCGATAGTATTTGGTTTGGTTATGATTTTATTCGAAAAAACTGAAGAAATAACCGAACCAAACCGATGAATTATATACATATATTTTTATTAATATACATACTTAATTTATTGTTTTTATAAAAAAATTTAAAAATCTTGTTTATATTTTCATTAAAATTTCTTTATAATTTACTTATTGAAAGCAAAAATACCCAAGATGAAAATATTTATCTTATTGATTGAATGTATATGAGTGTTTATGACAATTCTTTGTGGGACTGAAAATGTTATTGTCTCTTCCTTTTAGGTCAATATAGTGAATTTGAAAGCTTTATTGATAGTAAATTTAGTGATCGAAAGTTCAGTAATTTAAGTTATTCTAACTATTTTTCATTTTGAATGGATTCTTGTCACGTTTTTCACATTTTGAATGAATTGTTTCTTTTATTTTTGTGTATGGTTAATAGCCGAATAACCAAATCAAACCAAACCGAAATCGATAACCACCAAACCGATAAATGTATATTATATTTGGTTTGGTTTGGTTTTGATAATTTTAAAACCGATTAAGTTGGTTTGATTTTGGTTTTGATCAATAACCGATTCAAACCGACCCGTGAACACCCCTACATGCAGGTAGGGGTGTTCATGGTTTGGTTTAGATCGTTGATTGGTTAAAATCAAAACCAAACCTATTTTAGTCGATTTTTAAATTTCTAAAATCAAACCAAATGAAAAAAATAACCATCGTTTTTGTTTGATTTTTTTGATTTTTCGATTTGAAAGTAATAAATATTTTGAGAACATACATAGCTCGATAGACACAAACACCTTGTACATGAGTAATCCACATGAAAACTATTATCGATTCAATTGAGCAATTAAGCAATGCTAGAGTTATTATTACACAAACAAAATATTCAATTAAGAGAAAACGTGACTATCTTATGTGAGGTAGGGAAGGTAAAACTAAAAGTAATTGATTTTGATGGACTTGGACTTATGGTTGTAATAATTGGACTAAAATTTAAGTGTTGAGCTCGAGAAAATGCTAAAATTAAAGATTTAAGTTAATTACAATTTAGCAAAATATTTATATTTTATTTATGAATAATATGTAAAAAAATTATAAAATTTACATATATAATTAATTTCTCGGTTCGGTTTAGTTATTTTGTGGTTTTTCTAGTAAAAACAAAATCAAATCAAATAGCATCAACTTTCAAAATTTAAAACTAAATAAAATAAAATATCAATTTTTTCAATCAATTTAATTTAATTTTTTAACCATAACCATGAACAACCCTACATGCAGGTCACTCTTCATAGTTCATACCATCTCGACAAACTCATTGAGATTTTCAATTATACTTCTATTAAATATTTGATTAAGTATAAAAAAAAAAGGGAGACGAAGAGATTTTTAAGGACATTTAGAAGTAATTAAATTTTTTTCGTCTCAAATTATATGTAATTTTAAAAATTATTTTTTTCATACTATCCTTAACAGCAATTGTTTTTAAAAATTACAAATACCTCAATGGAATAAATATTTTATGAAGAAAGATTATTCATACTGACATAAATATGAATAAAATATTTTTTTAATTAATATTTTTTAAAAACGTGTAAAAAAAGACCTGATAAATAATTTGAAACGGTAGAATTGATTAGGTAAACATTTTGAATGGTTGTATCAAGAAAATGAATCTTTATATTAGCAAATTAAATAATGCATGTGGTCAAGTTGCCAAATACCCTTTAATTAATTAGTACTCAGGCAGATCACGTTTCATTTTAAATTTTGATTTTTACAAAGCTGGAGCCTGGATGAGACGATGTAAAAAAAAAGTTACTTAATCTATTTTAAATGTTTGTAAATGAGTAGAAAAATATTTGGTGTTTTTCTTCATAAAATAGTTTTTATATAATTTCATTAAGGACATCATAATTTTTTAACTTTAAAGGAATGTACAACGTCATTTATTATACAATTTAAGAACATAATTTTGTAAGAAATATCATGAACCAACCAAATAATATTTTTTAGCTAAATTATGAGTAATAATGTTTAAAAGATTAGGAAGGTACAAAGTAAGCTCAACTTAAGGTAATATATATATATATATATATATATATATATATATTTACTACGCCTTTTGAGACATTGTGTCGGGTGAGTAATAACTACTTCGTTATAATACTTATTTATAGGCTAACAAGTCATATCTTGGCCAAATATCCTACAAAGAGACTCCCGAAAATAAAAAATATTAAAAACTTATTTATGTAATTTATTATGCTTGCCTGCACCTATATATTGGCTGATTCTATAATCTGTAAGCAGAATTATTATTTCAAATAAAAGATTTGCCATAATATTAAGAGGATCCATTATCATTATTAAAGCATTTCTAGAGACTTCAACTTTCAACTAAAAAAAAAGGTAAAAAATATATTTTATTTTATCAAGACAGGTAATGACAAACGTTTAACTATAAATATAAATTACCCCTTTATCCAAAATAAAAGAAGCATTATATACACACCTTCTTCTTCTTCATCTTTATTTTTTCTTTTTACAAAAATGAAGTTCAGTACAAAGTTAGTATCTCATATAAATTTATCTGGATATTTCATTTAGATACTCAAATTAAATCATAAAGTGTCTCTGTTAGACATTGTCGATTCAAATTTTGAAAAAAAACTTTTATACATTTTTATTTGTTTGTTACATAATTAAGTTAATCATATCAAGCCAGATTCTTTAATTATACGCATCATGATTAGAAATCCCAAAAGTCATAGGAAAAGCAATGCAACTTGATTGAACAATATTTTCTTTATTGTCATCACAATTACCCAAATTTTGTGAAATGTAAAATTAATTTATTTCTAGATTCAATCAAGCAAAAGAGCCTGAATCACGATATGTTTCCCCATATCTGTTTCTTTATATTAAACTCAATATTATATTCTGCACGCCCATGCTAATCATTTAATGAACAAAATTGATCTACATTTTAAAATTAATTAATTTACGCAAGTTGATCTAGATTCCATCCTGTCTATCTTTAAGTATTTTGAATTGTTAATTATTGTGACTTATAATATTTTTTTACGTGATTTTTATATATAAATAATATTTCAATACTCTCGGAATCTAAATAATGTCACATATGACATATATAAGTTGACCCTAGGATTAGACTATTTATATCAATTAAGATTATATTACGACTAGAATTAGATTACAATTAGGATTAGATTATTTATAATTATATTATTATTATTATTATTATTATTATTATAGTAGTAATATGTATTGTAGTAGGACTCTAAGTATAGTTAACTTAGAACTCTACAATTCTCTCCCTATATAAGCTGTACTTAACAATTTTAATTATCAATACAATTCTTAATTTCTCTTTACGTGAGATTTCTACTAGCCCTCCGCCCTCTTCTCCACCCTCCCCTCCATACTCTAGAATATTTTCTTTATTGTCATCACAATTACCCAAATTTTGTGAAATGTAAAATTAATTTATTTCTAGATTCAATTAAGCAACAGAGCATGAATCACGATATGTTTCCCCATATATGTTTCTTTATATTAAACTCAATATTATATTCTGCGCGCACATGTTAATCATTTAATGAACAAAATTGATCTACATTTTAAAATTAATTAATTTAGGCAAGTTGATCTAGATTTCATCCCGTCTTTCTTTTAAATATTTTGAATTGTTAATTATTGTGACTTATAATATTTTTTTACGTGATTTTCATATATAAATAATTTTCAATACTCTCGGAATCTAAATAATGTCACATATGATTATATTACGACTAGGATTAAATTACAATTAAGATTATAGTACAATTAGGATTATATTATTTATAATTACATTATTATTATTATAGTAGTAATATGTATTGTAGTAGAACTCTAAGTATAGTTAACTTAGGACTCTACAATTTTCTCCCTATATAAGCAGTATGTTAACAATTTTAATTATCAATACAATCCTTAATTTCTCCATACTTTACGTGAGATTTCTACATAGCCCCCGCCCTCCCCTCCACCCTCTCTTTCATTCTATATATGTCGTGTTCCACAAGAAAAGAAAAGGAGTAGTTAAGCAAAGAGAGAAAATGAGGAACAAATTATACTTGTTATTAGTTTTGTTGAGTTTAATTAATAGTGTTCATGTTTCATCTCAAGAAAAATATATTAGTTTGGGAGCTCATGAACATCATGAGCACATAGGCCAAATGGAACATCCATTATCTGGAATTCAAATCCATAATATTGTAGTTGCTCTATCTAAATTTGCATCCATTAAAGTTGATGGACCTACTCTTCTTGGCTCTAAGGTAAAATATATTATATTCATATTCTTCTTTTCTGAGTTAGGTGGATTTAGGAGGGTTCTGTGAGTTCAATTGAATTTTATGTTGTTTTTTGCCTCGGAATCTTCTTTTCTTGTTCCTCTTCCTATGTATATTATTGAATTTAATTAAGAGGTTATGTTGTTTTCGCCTCATAGTTTTTTTTTCTTTCTATGTTATGTTGAATTTACGACTTTTTATGTTATGTTAGAATTAAGACGTGAATGTGTTGTTTTTGCCTTTGAAATATTTTCTATTAAATCCCTATGTATACAACTGGATTAATTTAAGACGGATTTTGACCTTGAAATATAAATATTTGATGGCCGGCAAGTCGTTTTCCCATATATATATATATTTAAATCATAGTGTGAAACTTTACTAGATTATTTTTTTCTTAATTAAAGGAATGAAGTAACAATCTTTTATGTTAATAACCATATTATATATTCAGAATTTACTGATTCGATTAATCGGAACGAGTTTCTTCTTTTCTTCATTGGAATGATATTTTAATGTAAGTTTTTTGATATATGATAGGGTGAAGATTTTGAATGGGTTACAATAAACCTAAGGAATGCAGAGCCCTCACAAGATGACTGGGTTGGAGTTTTTTCTCCTGCAAACTTCAAGTAAATAATCTCTTTTACAATTTTTATAATTTAGTAGACTATACATTATTTATTTATGATTAAACTATAAATATATTTTAGTATATAAATTGTACTATATAACTATAATAATAACCAAAAGTGAAATTATAATAGAATGATATAATTTCACACTAATCACGTTTATAATATCTGTACCTCTTTTAAATATATATGACACACCCACCCACTTAAATGACAAAAAATACTTTTTTATTCTTTAGTTGGTTTAAAATAAACCCTCAAATACTTTAAAAAAATTTATTAAATATTTAACAAACTTTATCTTTTACTCCGGATATGTTTTGGTTATTGATTTAAATATTTTTTAGTAAATTTATTTTCCTTCAATTTAAAGAAAATGATTTTCCTACTTAAAGCAAACAAAACATTTTGCAAAGCTTCCTTTCAATCTTACCACTTGACTCGTATCCAAGACCCAACTCCTGATCCTACATGAGACCCTGATTCATGATCCCAACCCCAACCCAACTCTTGACCTCAATTCCAATTAAGGACCCAACTCGACTTCCACCAAAGATTAGAGTTGGGTCGGGTTCCGGGTTGAGGATCAAGTTCTGAGGGTAGGTCTAGGTTAGTATTTGGGCCAGGTCCCTTGTTGGGGTCGGGGTCATTGTTGAAGTCAAGGTCAGGATAGGGGACTTGAGTCCGGGTTTGATGTTAATTGTCATACAATTTGCTAAAATTATACCTAAATATTTTTGGAATAATATATTTTTTTCTTACTAATCAAATATGAAAATAAGTAATTATCCTTCCGCCACATAAATAGGTACCATAAATTAATGAGATATTTATTGCTTTGACTCCATATTCTAAATGATGTTGTTTTAAATAGTTTGGTTAATGTAACATTTTAATTTGTTGAATTGCAGTGAATCCATTTGTCCTCCACAAACCAGTAAAGAAAAACAATCTGGAGCTCCATTTATTTGTACTGCCCCCTTAAAGGTATGTCTAACAATTTGTACTTGCAAAATATTAAAATTATGTATATAGTTATTAATTATTATGGACTTGGTCTATTTGATTTTCTTTGTTCTTATTACAGTTCAAATTTGCAAATTATAGCAATGGCAAGTACACAAAGACTGGGAAAACTTCACTTAAGTTCCGGTTAATTAACCAACGTGGCGATTTCTCATTTGCCTTCTTCTCTGGTGGTTTGGAAAATGTAATTATATTTTCATATTCTGCTTACTATATGATGTTTTATGTGCTTCAGTTATTGCATTATCTGATATGTGTTTTTGTATTATTTTATAAAGTAGTAACTTTGATGAGACATGAATATGGACTCTAACAGATTCATGTATTTTACAGCCTAAGTTGATATCCGTCTCAAAATATGTCGCATTTTCCAATCCAAAAGCGCCTCTTTATCCACGTCTTGCTCTTGGGAAGTCATGGGATATAGTAAGTTTTTCTTTTGCTATATATATGCATATAGTCAGTCATATAGTACCAATTATATCAAATTAACAATTATGACTTTCTTCTCCTAGATGACTGTTACTTGGACAAGTGGTTACAACATTGATGAAGCTGTTCCATTCGTCGAATGGGGATGGAAGGGACAAGTACAACAACGCTCCCCAGCAGGGACACTCACATTTCATCGGAACAGCATGTGTGGTATGAGTTCTCATAGGCAGAGAACTAGGGAACAGAGGTGTATTGATTTTGCATTAATTCATATTGAATAATAATGTTATGGGCGCGTTTGTAGGATCTCCTGCTAGAACTGTGGGATGGCGTGATCCTGGATTCATACATACAAGTTTCCTCAAGGATTTGTGGCCAAATGTGGAGTAAGTTTTTCTGATGCTACATTTTTGTTACTTTACTTCCACCACCCGTTTTTTAGCTCATATATATTTCAGGTACACATACAAGTTGGGTCACTTGTTAAGCGATGGTTCAGTTGTTATGAGCAAGCAATATTCATTTAAATCTCCTCCATTTCCAGGACAAGAGTCATTGCAACGAATCGTGATATTTGGAGACATGGGGAAGGTATATATAGTCTACTAGTACTATCTGTTCTTGAAATCGTGATATTTGAAGTCATTTCTCTTAATTCTGTTTTTGTTGTTGCAGCAAGAGCGCGATGGTTCAAATGAATATGCTGATTATCAGCCAGGTTCACTTGTGACAACTGACACCCTTATTAAGGACCTTGATAACATTGACGCGGTTTTCCTTATTGGAGATCTCCCCTATTCAAACGGATATATCTCACAATGGGATCAATTTACTGCGCAAGTAGAGCCAATAACATCGAGAGTACCTTTCATGATTGCAAGGTCTGTTCATAGTACTCAAAAATGCCTTTTTTGATTGTATAGATAGACAGTTTGCTTTTGATTATTTGATAATGTATTACACACATACTCTATATATATATATATATATATTGTTTTTTCGTTTTCGTGGCAGACAGACACAGTTAGTGTTCTTCTAACTCTCCACAATTTGTTCTGCAGTGGTAATCATGAAAGAACTTGGGAGAACAGTGGAGGAATATATAACGGTCTAGACTCGGGTGGAGAATGCGGTGTACCAGCTGAAACATTATACTATGTTCCCGCAGAAAATAGAGCTAAGTTCTGGTATGCAGCTGATTATGGGATGTTCCACTTCTGTATAGCAGACACTGAACATGACTGGAGAGAGGGATCTGAACAATACAAGTTCATCGAGCAATGCTTTGCGTCAGCCAATAGACATAAACAGCCTTGGTTGATTTTCGCTGCTCATCGTGTTCTTGGTTACTCATCTAATGAATGGTATGCTAATGAAGGATCATTTGAAGAGCCCATGGGAAGGGAGCACTTGCAAAAGCTCTGGCAAAAGTATAAGGTTGATATGGCATTCTTCGGGCACGTTCATAACTATGAAAGAGTTTGCCCTATTTACCAGGTATATATACTTTATACTTCTAAACAAGTTTAAGTTTTATGCACGGACAATAGTTTAAGTTCACTACTTGTTTGTCAAATTGTTGCATGGACAGAATCAATGTGTGAACAAGGAGACATCACACTACTCTGGCGTAGTGAATGGAACGATTCATGTTGTTGTTGGTGGAGGGGGAAGTCATTTGTCACAATTCACAACTCTTAACACTAGATGGAGTGTGTTCAAAGATTTTGACTGGGGATTTGTGAAACTCACAGCATTTAACCAATCTTCCCTTCTGTTTGAGTACAAGAAGAGCAAAGATGGTAAAGTGTATGACTCTTTTACAATCTCAAGAGACTACAAGGATGTTTTAGCTTGTGTCCATGATGGTTGTGAACCAACCACTTTGGCTAATTAAAAAATCAAGTGTATGCAGCAATGAAGAGTGTACTTTCAAGTTCTTAATAATAAGTGGATGTACTAGTAGTTGTTGATTTAAAATAAAGAAATTTGCATGTTGGTTCTAGCCACTGTTTTCGATAGGGTGTAACAAACATGCAAACTTTGTTTGGTTTTTTTTTTTCATATTCTATCTAGGGAAAAAAGTCTGAAATATATCCGAATGTTGATCGATATTGTTGTTACGATACCGAACTTTGGAAAGGACCTTTTACCCCTGCACTATTTAATAGTGTATTTTAAAGGTATATATATACCCACGTGAACATCATAAATATTGCATCATTATAAATAGTAATGTGTCCACGTGGGCACATACCTTTAAAATACACTATTAAATACTACAGTGGTAAAAGATCCTCCATAAAGTTTGATATCGTAACAACAATTTCGGCCAAAGTTAAAGTATTTTTCAGACCCTTTTCCCTTCTATTTAACTTGTATATATGATAAGATTCCAGAAAGTACATTTACAAACACCTTCATGTTTGATATAATTAACAAAGAAATGGATTTCAAATATTTGATCACCCAACAAAATACTAAGAGAACCTAATTACTATAGTTTTACCCTTGAGGGGAATTAAGCTATCCCTCTTAAAAAAACAAACTTGCATAGATTTGTATACTTGTAACAATCCTCGGGGTCGTTTTGTGATTTCCACTTCTTTCCCCCATTTGACCCTACCATAGATTTGGTTCGGTGTTTATGACTTGGGGAGTGGGTGAATTGGATGGGGGTGGGGTGAGGGGGAATCGATTTATGAGGTGATCCAATGAATTTTGGAGAAGTTTTTCAATTTATCAAAGTCAACATTTGGTGTCATCAAGGTCATATCCGAGTTTTGATGGTTTCACTAGGTCTAGAGGGTGATTTTTGGCCTAGTGGAGGCGGGGGAGTTGGTTGTTTCAGTTCCCAAGGTTTTCAAGTGTATTTTGGTCATTTTGTTGGATTTTAATAAGCTTCTCTTAAAGTTTTGAGTTGACCACGGTCAACATATGGTCAAGACAATTCCGACTGGTATTTTGACGATTTCAATAGGTCTGAAATGTGTTTTAGCACAAATTACATTATTGGTTTATTCTTGTAGGGTTCTGAACGAGTTACAAGGGTCCGCTCTGTGTTTTTGGAGTTGTTGATATGTGGTGCCAGGTATCCTTCTTCGCATTCACGAAGGTTCCTTCGTGTTCGCGATGTAAGGAAATCTCTGGCCTTTCATGAACTATTAGTATTATTCTATAAGTAATATGTATATTTAAAAAAGAATCAAGTCTTTTTATTTGATTGGATTTTTTCACTAGATCATTGTCTTCTACTTATTATTTCTCTAAACACTTTTAATTCAAAAAAAAAATAATCTAAACCATCAATATCAGAATAACTATTGTGTGTTAAAGAAAGTTCAAGGTTAAAACAATGTTTTTTTTTTAAATTCTCATCATCTAGTAATTTCTATTTTACGACTAAATATGAAACCAAATATATTTTCATATGATTCAGTTAGTTCAAAACTATTTTGAAGTGAAAAAATAGTTTGATCTAGTATATATATATAAAGTAATCAACTCTAATTTCAAGGGACTTTCGTTATCAATTTTTTCATCAAATTATTTTTTACGGAAATTCAGATTCTATATTCATCTCATATGCAATTTCTTTAATAGAAATCATAGCACTCATAGTATATATAATTTTTTTTTAAAAAAAAAATATTTATAAGTAATTTAAAAAAAAAATTAGGGTGACTTCAGTAGCCTAGGAGTTATGACGGCCCTGATTGTTGGAACCAGGCCAACACATGCTATCTTAATCTCTTATTTATTTTTATATCTAATTCATTATTTGATTTATCTTTTAGTTGTTAGTAAATTATCAGATTAAAATCAGAACTTTGTTTCTTATCCTTTAAACCTCGCATACAAATTCTACCATGTCCTTTTTTGGAATAAACAAACCCAATAAGAATAAGGTGTAGATAGCTAATCTCATGACATATCCGTGTGTATCCCATTTCACTAATCAATCAAACAACCCCAATGTATAAACCCCTATATAAAATGCAAAGAATGAGGATTATATTCCACAACAAAACAAAGTAGAGCTAAGAGAGAAAAATGAGGAAACAAATGCTTTGGGTTTTGTGTTGTGTTGAGTTTAATCAATAATGTTTTTTCAACTAATTTGGGAAAACAACAACACATTGGCCAAATGGAACAACCATTATCTGGAATTCAAATCCACAAAACTGTTCTTGCACTAACTAAATCTGCCTCCATTCATGTTGAAGGACCTATGTTTCTTGCATCTATGGTAATTATTATTAATTATCTTCTTTTTTACATGAGCGACACGAGTTCTATGAGTTCAATTGAACAAGTACGTTATCTAAGATTACGCTCATTCTGAATCTACTTGCTCTACACAACATTGATAGGGGATGTTAATTTCATAGATCATGATTTTGAGACCCATAAAAGTGTAACTAATTATTACTTATATTTTTAGTAGTTTAATTTATTGACTTTCTAATCTACGTATAAATCATTTTGCTAAAAAATCTATACTATATTTTAAAGTAAATAAATATATCTTCTTCGAACAAACTCAAAATTTCATGGGAAAAAGTTAGACCAAAATCTAAAATTTTGTAAGTTCTTTATGTAAATGCTTAGACAATAGTATAATATTTTGTCAGTACAATTGAGTAATATACAAGCAAACATTAGACCCAAATTTAACGTTATTTGAAAAGGTAATTTCCCATGGTTTATATTTGCACAACTTTTAAAAACAGAATAGAAATATAAATAATGGCTTAATCTAGACATATTGGTCAGATTAATTTAGATTCACGCTTTTTTTATTTATTTAATATTTTTTTGCTTTTTGGAAGGATATTTTATGTAAAATTTGTGATGATGATATATAGGGTGAATATGTTGAAGAGTGATATTCCACACGACCTAGATTATTTTACGTTTACCAAACTTTACTTACGTGAACCAGGTTGCCTAACGTGTTTCAAAGACAATGTAAAGACAGTAAAGTAAGAACACAATATTTTACGTGGAAACATCTGGCTCAAAAGGTGTAAAAACCACGACCTGTTCCTCAACAGGATTTACCCCAACTTCACTAAATAACTACGAGCTAGCCTCAACCAACAAACAAGATTACAATAGTTTATCTAACCTAAAGATCAACTACTTAATCTCAATTCTACCACACACCTCCAAGGTATGTGTTCCCAGTGTCTTCGAGTTGCCCTCAACTTGAAGACTAAAATCCTAATATCAGTTTATAAATTAGTGATCTAGAAATCACAAATACTAAGAAAACTTCCTAGATCTGTTCTTCAGTATTCTTTGATCAACAACACTTCGGAAATCAATCTCTCAATTGTTTTGCTCTGTGAGCGCGTAATTATTCTGAACGCCTCTTCTCCTATTTATGCTTTTGTTTCCTGAAGTCTTCTACTCCTTCAGTAACTCCTCATTTGTTCAACCAATTGATTTCATTTAGAGTTCTTCTTATACTGAGACTCCTTTATTAATTAGAAGTCCTTCTTAAAACAGTTTCTCATCAACCCAATTTGCCAACGTGTTCCTTGCATTTTGTCATGTATCAAAATAATACTTATCCCAACAAAGAGGTTACAATAAACATTCAGAATGCAGAGCCCTCAGAAGATGACTGGATTGGGGTATTTTCTCCTGCAGAGTGCAAGTAAATCTCCAACACATTTGTATACTCCAATTATTTATTTATTTTCTTAAAAAACTGATGGATAATTCATAATATTCTGTAAAATTTGATATACAAAGTACTTATATAAAACTTGTAATTATTGAGAGATGAGAAAGAATATTCTTTTTTGAATTTCACAAGGTATAATTCTTTTAATGTGTCAAAAGTATTTATTTGAACACACTAGGGTGCATTAGTAGTGCTTGCATTAATAATGTCTGCATTAGTTATGCAAGCATTATTTCTTGTACATTGTTTGGTTTGATGTATTTTGAAATAACAAATCTCGCATAATTTCTATTAAAAAATATATGTTTACAAAAATACCCTTCACACTTTATTTATTTGTACACTTCCTTTGCAACAAAGTTCTTTGCTAAAACATCAAAAAAGATTTCTTTGCTAAAACATCATTAACTCTTTTTTTTTTCAAAAATAATATTAAATAGTTATACTATTTATTGCGTCAAAATATTTTTGTGAAAAGTTGGCAAAAAAAATTTTAATCAAATTTATTGTCACAATAGTAAAATTTTTGATTAAATTATATTGAAATTAGATTTTTTTTAAAAAAAACTTAAGAGGCCATAAAGCCTATTAAGATGCCAACAAATTAAAAGACGCTGAAAAACAAATCAAAAAAAAAAAAAAAACGTATGACAACAAAGAAAATGAAAAAGCTTTAAGAGTATCTTTGACCAAACTGTCACATATTGTTAAAAAAAACAAGAAGTTCATTGTGATTTTTACGGCTGATAGATGGATGAATATACATTTGATTTGAAAGTATCGCTTAAAAGAAAAGTCAATTGATTCAATTTTCTCGAAATCAACGTGTGGACTTGAAATCATAGATTCATTTTCTGAAGTAGGGTCTGGAAAAGGGAATGTACACAAATCTTATGCCTATTATGTGTAAGGTTGAAAGATTGTTCTGATATATCCTCGTTTCAATAAAAGTGCACTGACTCTATCTCTACAAGGTACGGATAAAGTTTACGTACACTATAATTTTTCCAACACTTATAAAATACATTAGGTATATTATTGTAGTCTGACAAAAGTTACACTAGATATGTTGCTGTAATTTAACACTTTAATCTCTCTATCTCTGTAATTACGATGTAAAGATAAAATTTACGTATATTTTATTCAAATTTTACTATGAGATTATATTAAATATATTGTTATTGTAATCTAACAAAAGTTAATTGTTCAATTGCAGCAAATCTATTTGTCCCCCAGTTACCATCGATGAAAAAAAATATGGAGCTCCATTTTATGTACTGCCCCCTTAAAGGTATCTCTTAACTACTTAGAATTCCATTAATTCTCAAATATGGTGCATTTGAGAATGTTTAATTCTATTTAATTTTTATGCAATTTGAGAAACTTTCACCTGATATTTTTGGTCAATTGGTTTTGTAGCTTTATAAATTTATTTTTAACTATTTATATATTTTTATATAAGATATATTAAGTTTTACACGTAAGAAATTTTTGGGAAGGGGAT